>JADMLD010001163.1:0-45893 GCA_017589585.1 Phylloscopus whistleri
ATTTATCAAAAGACAGCCCTTTGTCCTTTATAAGGAAATCTGAAATAATCTCAAAGCTCTGAGTAGTCACAACCTCTAGGAAAAACAAACTCCAAAGCTACAAGCTCACCTCCACCACTCGAAAACATGGGGTTAATTTCTGTTCTAAGCAGGATAGATGTGATATGAGGTGTGTACATGTAAAAATTCCTAACTCTTCTATAAACATGAAGTGGGATTTCTTTGTTTTACCAATAATTATGGAAAAGGCTGCAGTTCAGGGACATACTGGCAAACTTTCAGGTTCTCATTTCGGGGCAGTAGCTCAGAGTTCAGGACACAGCAGAATAGAGCAAAAGAGCAGTGATAGTCCCTAAAATATTCCCCAGCTCCCTGCAGCTCTGGAGGGGTTTCTGTACACTCAGCAGCTTCCAGCTGATCTCACTTCCCGGAATTAGCCCACAATCCTGTGAGCCAGAGTAAATATTTAACAACCACAGCATCCTCTGATAAGGAGGTCCATGGCTTAACTACTTTCTGTGTTTCTTTCTATTTCTTCTGAACTTTGCTCCTTCTAGTATCATGAGGTGTCTCATGGGCCTTATGATGGAGAGACATTAAACAGCTTTTTCCTGTTTGCCTCTCCCTGTCTCAGTTTTAAACTCTGACTCCTTGCCCATGTATCCCTCAGGTCGCTCATCAGGTGTTATCAAACCAGAGATTTAAAAAAAAAAAGAGTTGAAACAAAGCTTTTATGGAATAAAATGTCTTGGAGTGTTTAATATCCTAGTGCCTGAATCTTTGTGTCTGTATTGGGGACATTATTTAACTCTGCTGTCTGGCTAAGGGCAGTTGCAAATGTTGCTGCTGGAGGGTGTAGCTTGTTCCTTGTCAAATTAGAGGCACTTAAACTATTTTCCATCCAAGGAGGGGCAGGTGAAGGAGAAATTGCGTGCATAAAGCTATAATGAAGGCTGGAAATTGTACAGCTGAATGCAAATGCAGAAGAATGAAATTAAGATCCAAATCAGAACTGAAAATCTGGTTGTCTTGTTGTCTTTAATTCTAGGCTCTTGTTGTATAGTGCACTGTAGACAAAATTATGCTGTGGAGAGCATAATTATGTAATTAAAGCTTTTGCCTTAGTGCACTTGGACCAAAGAAAGACAGGAACCAACTGGATCTTCGTCTGAATGTTAAACTCTGCAGGGAAAATGTCCCTGCAAGTGCTTCGTGCTTTCATGTCTCTCTGCTCTTGGGTAACTTGTTTTTACAACCCCAGGAGCTTTCAGGTGGTCTCTGAACTTGCTTGTCCCATTCTTTTATTGCCATGTTTCCCCTTGTGAGGATTGGGCCTGGGAGATGGTGTGGATAACCACAGCTGCAGCCCTTTTCCCTGATGTGTTTTGAGGGAATCCAGCTTTATCTGTCAGTTGTTTTGTGGTGGGATAGGCAGTGTTACTGGAGCTGCAGCATTTAATGAACTAAACCAGAGGTGTTTGTGCTTTGCATGTTCCTTCAGGGCTGGGAGCCTCTGAGCAGATGAGAGCTGGTGGGGCCAGAGAGACACTGGATTCACCCTCTCAGTTCCTTTTAAAAAGGGGAAAACACACAGCATCTGCTCCAGTAGCAGCTTGAAAAACCAGCATTTTCCAGAGTTCAATGCATGATTTGAGAACCAAACCTTTTGAAAAGCACTGTCTGCAGTGAGATGTTCCCCAGTGAGTCTGATCATGTTCGAGGCAGGAGGGGGATGGTGTTGGCTCCCTCACCACTCTGTTGTGGTTTGGTGAGTAGTTGCACCAGCAGCCAAAGCTACCCAATGTTTTTGTTTAAAGCTGGAATTTCAGCTCTCTCCAAACTCTCTACACAGCCAGATGAGCTTGAAAAAGAGCATGCTAGTTTGTGACTTGCAGTTGAATGCTGGTTATAAATGGTTAAATCACCACATAAAGACGTTTCCAAGATGGGTATTTAATCCTGGCCTGTTCCTGGCATGTTTTTAAATCTGTTTTGTGTAGAGGGGGAAATTCATGGCAGATATTGATGCAAAAGTCAAATTGCGAATCTCAACACACTTGGAATTTAAAATTCAGGCTGGAATTTTCAGAGTGCAAACTTTGGAATTTGGTTTTAAGCCAAGAAGCGTTGTTTGGGAAGAAAGTTTAAAATTGAAGGGCATTGAGAAATTCAGTTTTCTGGTGTAGACAAAATTAGCTGTTGCTTGAGACTGATCAGCAAGTTTATGTGTTCCTAAGTCATGAAGAGGTGTGGTGAGCCTTGCTGCTTCCTCCCAGCACAGCTGCTCCTAGGCCAGCATTCCCTGCCCATGGAATGGGAATATTGTGAGGGTTTGCAGGGTGGTGCTGGCTTAGCTCCTTGTGGTGCCTAACCCATTATAAGTAAATGTAGTTCCCTCCTGAGGTGTATTCCACCTCTTGTCTAGATTTGCAGACTTCTGTAAAAGCACCTGAATGATGTTCCTGGCTCTAATCTCCAGCTTTTCTGTTTTTTTCAGTAAAAGAGGCTTATTGTTGCTTTCAGGCTGGGCGCCAGGGTCAGATTTACTGTCTTTATTATTCCTGAGACATCCACTGCTTCCACTCCAGTCCTGTTGTCTGGAGTCAGCTTAAGGGCTTAGCTCAGTCCCTGTGGTTTCCTAGAAGGAAGAAACCATGTAACAGGCCCGTTTGTGATTTCATGTGACAAGCAGGAACAGGTTAGTAAGGAAACAAACAACCTAAGCAGAACTGAAGGAGGCTGTTATTGAGGAAATGTGCTGCTTGGAACAGTCTCTGCCCAGTACAGACATCCTCTTTTCTTTTTCCTTGGAGGGGAATATGAAAATTGGAGGTGAAAACAGTGTGCCCAGTTCATCTTTGCCCTTTGCAGCTTTGGCTTAGAGAATTTTCCTTTGGCTTGCACTAGGTCTTGAATAAACTTCTTTTACTTGAGACACTGCTGCAATGTTAAGAGCAGAGGGAGCAGAAGGTCAGTGGTGAAGTCTTTCAAATCTCCCTCAAAATGCTGTAGGGGATGTGCTCTGTAAGTCCCAGTGTAGGAGGCCCTTGCAGTTAGGAGTCAGCTGGTCCTCAGCCAGCCTGGGAACAGACAGGGTGCAGTCACCCTTTTCCTCTCCTGATCTAATTTCTGTGCAGGGCTGACCCTGGACCACTGTTTTCATTTGTGATACAGGGTAAATGCTGTGTGGATTTATTCCCTTCCTCTTTTAGTCTCTGCACAACAGGGGTGGTTCGTTTACACATCAACAACTGGCTGGAAGTGAGTTTCTGCCTTCCTCACAAAATCCACTACGTTGCCACCAACTTCATACCCCCAGAAGCAATTGAGAGAAGTCTGAAATCTATCAGGTAAGAGCAGCTCTGCCCCTCAGAGTGTGGCCAGTCCTTGCTCCTGTTCCAAGGGTGATGCTGCAGATGTCTGAAGTGGCACAGGCAGGGGGGTGGTGTGACTGGGCTGTGGAGGAAGGGGGCCCTGGGCTCAGGCTGGACTCCCTGGGGCTGCTGCTGTGGCTCTGTGGTGCTGCTGGACTCATGGTGGGGGGATGGCACAGCCTTGGTAGCCACTTTGGATGGTTGTACTGAGGGGATGCTGCAAGAGTGGCCTGCACTGTTTACAGCCAGGAATTGTGTGCTCATTTTAATCTGTTGACCCAGAAGTAATTCTGCTTTTGGAAGAAAAAGAGCCCAGGTCCTGTGATACCTTATTTCCTGTGTTTGTTTTGTTTGCAAAAGTAACTTCTGCTTTCCTCTCTTCTACTCCATTCTGTATTTCAGTAATGCAGATGAGACTTGTTCTCAATTGTGTGCCAATACAGTGCAGTCTTTTTTCCTTGTCACTGGGGTATCTAGTTACCATATAACCCACTATCTCCTTTTTACAGGGAGTGTCTTATGCTGTGACATAAAAATAAGCTTATTTTGAACCCAGTTAGAACAAAAGGATGATATTATAAATTCCTTTTTTACCATTACATTGACCCCAGGTATCATGGTGTGGGAATAACAAAGCCTTCAGGAAAAGCTGCAGTTTACTGTGCAAATGTATTCTATTTTTCTGCAGGCCTTACCATGCCTTATTACTTTTAAATGATGAGAAGTCATTGCTTAATGAGCTCCCGTTGGACTGCTCTCCTGCCCTGGTGAGAGTAATTAAAACTACCTCTGCTGTGAAGAATTTGCAGCAACTGGCTCAAGATGCTGACTTGGCATTGCTGCAGGTATGGGGAGCTGTCAGCAGCTGCTGAGAGCCTTTTAAATCAGGAGGTGTTTTCTCCTCTGTGCCTGTGGGCTTCTGTGGGGCAGGAGCACGGCAGCTCCCTCAGTGTGAGCAGAGCAGGGAGAAAGTACCAGCCCTGGAGCCTGGGGAAAGGCTGGAGAAACAAAGGGCAGGGGTGCAGGGACAGTGCTGGGCAGCCCTGCAGCTTCAACCCATCTCAGATAGGAGCCCCCATGCCTGGGGTCTCTAGTCCTCACCACTGCTCAGGACAAGTCCATTAAAACAGGCTGATGAAAAACTTCTCTTCAAATTGTGAGCACCTCCAGGGCTGTCTCCCACAGCCTCTCTGGTCCAGCACCTGACCACATCAGAGTGAAACCTTTCCTCATATCTAGTGGGAGTTTCCCATTGTTCTCCTTGTGCATGCTGCCTCAGGACCTGTCCCTGTGTCCCTCTGAGGAGAGTGGCTCTGTCTTCTCTGTGCCTCCTGTTTGACAGTTAAAACCAGAGCAAACTGTACTCCTGACTGACACCACAAGTGGCCTGTCTTGGTCCTGCCACATTGATATCTACATGCAAATGAAGCACCCAGAATGCAAGTGAATGTTTACAGCTGCCATGGCCAAATATGCTACTTCCCCTGGAGCTGCCAAGATCTTTTCTACCAAATTCTTGTGAATGCCTGTACAAACCTTCCCATCCATTTCCCTTAATCCATTAGTGCACAGACTTGGCAGTCATGGGAAGAAGATTTAGTTTAGGCTTGGGCAAAGATTTTGAGCCAGTCTCCCCAAGCCAGCAGCTCTTTCCAGATGCCTTTCCAGTAGTGACAACCAGCTCTCAAATCTGAATTGCTGGAGGTGATGTGATGAACCCTTGAAAGGGAAGTTTGTGCTAGTGGAGGGATGAGACTCTGGCACTCATATGAGTTCTAAGGCCACTGAGAGACCCCTGTGGATGACTGTGATCATTTGGGGTGATTTTATGAGATGATCCCAGAGGGGGAAGGGCCACTCCATGCTCCCAAGGGTCAATCCAGACCCAGACCTGTGCTCTGTGTGATGGGAAGCACTGCTCATCATCACATGTTCTCCTGTTCATGGGTCAGTGCCTTCTCTTGTTCCAAGGGAAAGGTCCTGCTTTGTAATAAAACTCCAGGTCTGCCTGCAGTGGTCTGTGGTGTTACTTGGCTATGGCATGAACTCTGGAAATTCCCTACTGCTTCTGTAGTTTTGTTCTCCACAAAAAAGCACACTTAAATGCATCTAATGATACAGGCTGGATTTTATGTCTTGTAGACACTATTTATGTGGCTTTTCCAGAGCCATTAGCAACCACTGACTTGTTTAACACATTAAAATACTTTGTGTAGCTCATTACTGAAATACCTCCGTGCAGTAAAAAGGCAATGTTGATTTCCTTTGTTTCTGTCATAGTAGGAGCTGATTCTTTTGTTTTATTTTTCATGTATTTTATTTTTCATGTGTAACACAATGCATTTTGTGCATAAAGAAAAAGAGTTTTGGGGGGCAGGAGAAGGAGCTGAACTTGTATTGATACAGTTTGAAGGAATTCCTTTGAGGCAGGAAATACTAAGTTGCTTAGAAATGTGAAGCGAATCTCTGGAAATTCATAACCTTGTCAAATGCTTTTTGATCTGCCACATGTTATATTAAAGCATGAATTTATTCTGAAGGCAGGGTGAAAGGATGGAACATTTTTCTTTCATTTCAGCTCGAACAAGACTTTTTTTGTTGTTGTACAGAATGCTTGCTGAGAGTTTGTGTATTGATTTTGCTCCCCTAATTTTCCCCTGTTTTCTCAATACAGGTTTTCCAGCTTGCAGCACATCTTGTTTACTGGGGCAAAGCAATTATTATTTACCCTCTTTGTGAAAACAATGTCTACATGCTTTCTCCAAATGCCAGTGTCTGCCTGTAAGTAGAAGGAAAATGTGTTGGTGGCAGCACAGTGCTGAGGAGTGCAAATGCACTTTCCTTCCCTGGCTGGATACAGAGTGGGATCTTTCTTCATGAATTTGTTGAGACTGCAGAATACAAACCATTACATGAGCCTGAACTTGCACAGCCAGTGTGGGCAGGGAGGAGCAGCAGAGCAGATCAATATTCCTCTGTGGTGGTGAGGGCCCTGGAAGCAATATTTACCCTGTGGGGCTGCTGTCAGTGTTTTTAGTACTCCTGCTCACTGAATGTCCAATATGGGAACATTCACAAACCAAAATACCTTATGATTAAGTTAAATGAGTAGTTTATAGGGCTCTCTTTGTAGCTGGCATACCTGACATGAATCAAAAGCAGCAAAAGTTGCCATTGTGTTGTTTCATGTGCTGGCATTCCATGCTGTGTGCCTTGGCACAGACAGAAGGCAGCATGGCCCTTTGGAGAGCAGGCAGAGCCACTGCAAGGAAGATGTGGAGACAGGGCTGGGTATTTTTGCTCTGCTGAAGATTGGCAACCCTTCCTCTGGTGGATTTTGAGATGCTTTTAGATTCTGTGTTGGAACTCAGCCACAGGAAAATAGTTTTAAATCAAAACTTTGGTGATGGATGTATAAAAATAGGGCTGGAAGGGACCTTGAGGTCATTCAGCAACAACCGTGCCTGTGTCAAATATGGCAGTGCTGTTCTTGAAGACCTTTGGAGATGGAAATGCTAAGAGAGAGAGTTTTCCTGATATTTAACTTGACTATCCTTTACTTCTGCTCTGTCATATTTCTTGTCCTGTCAGCATGGGGAGGGGGCACAGCCACATCTGCAGCTGCAGCTGGCACATTTGGAGGTTGTGTGTGCATCCTGCCCAGCCCTGCCCAAGCTCTGTCCCTTTGATCAGAGGCTGCACAGGTCTGGACTTTTATCACTTTCATTTTCCTCCTCTGGATTCCCTCCACACCTTGAATAAAATGCTGGAGCTGAGTGTAAGGCTGAGGTGAAAGTGCACGAGCTTCTGGCTGGTTCTGCAGGACACAACATGCCATCAGCTGTGCTCAGGGCTTTCCCAGATCACAGGGAGTGTTCCATTTGGGAACTGGCACTTCTGCAACGCTTAACTGGATCAAAGTTCCCCCGAGCAGCACTGCAGAGCTGACCTGTGCCTTTGCCTCTCCCCTGCAGTTACTCTCCCCTGGCAGATGCCTTCTCCTGTCAGTTCCGGGGTCACAACCTGCCCTCCATGCTGGCCAAGTTCTCCCTCCCGGTGTCGCTCTCCGAGTTCAAGAACCCGCTGGCACCGCCCGTGCAGGAGGTGAGCTGGGCCCTGCTGCTCACGAGGGAGCCTGCTGCTCCTGGAGCACTCGGTCAGGAACCTGCTGTTGCACGTTTACAAGTCCTCAATTACTGTGTTTCCAGCCTTATGATTTATTGCTTCGTGTCCTCGTGCCAAAAAGCTGTGGGGATGTTCAAGGTGAGAGAGGATGCTCTGTGCTGGCAAAGCACAGTCCTAAAAGAAATATTAGAGTGTTTCTTTTCATGGAGCGATGTAGTAGGGAAAACTGAAACTCTGTTTGGTCTGTTCCAAACTGTCATCAACTGGTAGGGCTGAATCCAGTTTGTGGATTCCTCACAATCACATTTGATTTTATTCTATTCCATCTGCTCCAAGTTCACAATCTGTTTTTAAAAGCAGTCTGCCTGTTCACTTGGTTTTGCTGTGAAACTGGAATTGTTTAAAGGCTTTTGGAGGAAGTAGGCTCAGCATGGGGTCAGCAGAAGTCCATGTGTCACTGCATTAGTTTCTCAGTGTTCAGATCTGTGTTAATAAAATATGGATTTGGGATTTGTGAGCTGTTTTGCTTGTGCATTGATCATGGCTTCTGGCATTTCTGGGAACTGGTGGGATGCAGGAAGGAGCTCAATAACCTGAGGTCTCCTGGCTGACTCTGTTCTGTTCCCACATGGAGGAGTCTGGGCCTCTGACTGTGGCTCAGTGTGGCAAAGGAAGCACAGGCAGAATTCTTTGGGTGGTTCCTCTTGCTGTTTGTTTCTGGCCTTCAGACTTGGGTGCCTTGGTGGCTCCATGGGTTTAGCCCCTGCTCAGGTACAGGGAAGATTACCATCACCTGTGCACTCCAGCACAGCTGTGGGGGAAGAACGGGCTGTAATTACAGGTTGGCAGAGATGATGAGCAGAGATAAAGATAAGTAATGATGTAGGTCTAATCCCAGTAGCATGTACTGGTCAGCTGGGAGGCGGGGGAAGAGCAGGACTCCACTGTAGTTACAGACAAATAAATGTCCTGAAAATTGAAGCTGAAGTCATAGCATTAATTTTATTCTAGCTGCAGTAGCTTCAGGAGACATTCTCAGTAATCCTTTTAAAATTAATTACTTGCCTTAATACTTCTCCTTGAATAGTTCTGGTTGTTCTCAGACGTCCTACTTTTGTTTAAAATGCATAAATAGCAGTCTGCCACTTACTGCTGCAGTTATGCCTTGAAACAAGGGTGTGATGAATGCTTGCCAGAGCTGATGGAGTGCTAAAGTGCTTTTGTAGTGTGTCCCTTCCCTCTGTTGCTCACCTGTCTGTGGTGGGGTCCTGAGGGTCAGCAGCACAGCTTGCTTTCATCATCCTTTCAGCCTCATTGGAAGGAGAGAGGATGGTGCTGTGAAAAGCTGTGGCTTTTTGATAAAGCAAAGTGTGACAGTTCTTAGGGGAGTTTAGATTAGAGCGAGTTCTTGTGTATTTTTGTATCAGTACATTTTCTTCTACTTTGATTTACCTATGTAGGACTTCTTGTATTATTTTTTTGGGTTTTTTTTAGTCTTTTAAAAAAGAGACGTGACTCCAATCCCTGCCCTGAAGTGGTCAGGCTCCAGTTGTAATTAACAGAGATCTAATCAATACAGCAGTTAATCAAATGAAAACTGGGTGGGTTTTTGTTCCGCTGTGATAAAAGATGTTGTACTCTGAACTGTAAATATTGCCAGAATGTATTCGCTTTGCCTTTGAAAAAAATCAGCAAAGGTGGGACTTCTCTCTGTAGTTTTGTTCTTTGTGTGCACAGGAGGGGATGTGAGGCTTTTTAGCTTTAAAGATTTCCAGTGGTTTTCTGTTATCTCGTGCTTTCCATCAGGCTGAGGGCACTGTCTGCTCCTGAAGGTCACTGTGCTGAGGGTCACTGCTGTGGGAGGGGCTGGATCTTCTGCAGAAGCTGTTGTGGCCTCGTGGCACCCGTGGCATCCATCCCCTTTGATTCTTAAGCATGGCATTGGCTCCCTGCTTTTGGCATGTGCTTCTGGATGGGTAAAGCATACAGAAGGCATTAATAATAAAGCCCACCATAGGAAATAGGAGAGCTCTCAGAGCCCTTCCTGGTTTTTATACAAAAATATTGCTTGATTTGAAAAGGGTCAAAGTTATTTTTGTTCAATTACCATTACATGAGTGGAGTTCCTCTATTCCTTTGGGTAGATAAAAAAGTGACACTCATTTTTCTGCTTTGTGTGCTGTGGTATTTTTGGTAGGAGATATGAACAACCTGAGCAAGGACAGGACTGCTTTGGGAGTGCATGGCTGCTTTCTGCATTTGCTGTCTGCCTGTCAAGTAGGTAGGAGGTGTCAGGTGAGTGCCAGGCCTGCCAGTGCTCTCAGCTGTGCCCTGTGCCAGAGACTGAAAGTCTTGATTGTGTCATCTTGATCTCTTTTCTTGCCTGAGATGAGGAGCAGTGTATTGCAGTGGAGCCCTGGTCAGTGTGTATCTGTCAGTTGAGAAGAGTTTGGTGTCCATGCAGTGCTCCCTGCTGCCTCCCTTTCTCAGTGTTTCCCTTGGACCTCTGGACAGCAGCAGGGTGAGGATGAGCCCGTGCCCTCAGCTCAGCTGCCCTCCAGAGCTCTCGGTGCTGCTGAGCTGAGGCCCTGCTTTTCCTCCCCCCTCCCAGGTGTGTGCACACAGGAGCCTTCCTGCTTTCCTTCTTCCCTTTCCTAGAGCTCTGGCTCCTGTCCAGCCTGACTCTGTTCATTTAACTTGTTTCAGCTGCACAAGTTTTCTGCCAGCTTAGCAGGTGGAATTCACTCCAGGAGATCCAGTGAGCTCCAGGGCTGGCACAGAGTGAGAGAGGTGATTTCTGCAGAGCTTGTGCTGCTGGGGGGTGAGGGAAGCAGAAGCTGTTCTCTCTGTTTCACAGTGAGTTGTCCCTTAGCTCCATTGTCACTTGTAAGGTCACCAGGGCTTGCTGCAGTGGCTGGGTTTGTCCTGGATCTCACCAGGGTGCAGCCAGGGGGTGGGGAGATCCTGTGAGCTCACACCAAAGGGAACTCACCTTGCCTTCTGGTGTTTTTGCTGGAAAAGAAGCAGTTTGCATCTCCTCTACCCCGACCCCAAAGAAGCTGTCCTTGTTCTGCTGCCTGCGGGTGCTGGCTCATGTTCCTGTGCTCTCCTCCTGAGTGGCACAGCCTGGCTGTGAGTCCAGGGCACACTGGGGTGCAGCTCTGGGGTTGTTCAGTGGGGTGCACACCCCTTCCAAACCTCCTGGGAAAGCACAGGAGCACCTGGTGACCCAAAGCCTTCAGTCAGCACATGTTCACTGACAGGATCTGCAGGGGAAGACTTTGGCCTGCTGTTCAGGATAAGGATTTCTTTGTCCAGCATCAAATTTCTTTACCCAGCTACTCTGCGTGAAGTTGCTTTGCAAACCAAGAGTTAGGGATGATGTTTGTGGCTTCCCCTCCTTTGCACTGTAACCTCAGCCAATTTATCTGCTTCAGAAGCTGTAATACCTCTCTGCTCCACCTTGAACAAACATGGAGTAGCAGGAGGGATCTTCTCACCTGGAGAAGAATGTTCCTAGGTGAATTAGACATCCCATTTCCTTCCTGCATCCCCTTCATCATAATGCACATTGTCATTATGATTGTGGTTCTTTAACTCTCCCTTGATGGGATGTGGATAACTGCAGAAAAAAAACCCAGAAAACAAAACAGATGGGAAAGCAGGACAGCTGCTGCTGAACAAAATCTGTTTAACTTTTCACTTTTGTTTTAGTCAGTCTGGGCCATCCTGCTGGGAGTCAGGCACAGGGAGATGAGGCCTCTGCCTTCTGCCTGCAGAAAACGTGCTGAGCTTTGTTCAGCAAAGCTCATGGAAAATGAGGCAGGAAAATGTGTCAGGGGATGGAGTGGGAGGGGAGCAGAGCTGCCTGCACACCCTGAATGGGCAGCTGTGTCTTCAGGGAGCCACGCTGCACATGGGGCTGCTCTGCTGGAAGGCATTAGGAGCCATTGGAGCTTTTGTTGGCAGAAGTAGGGAAGTGGGATTAAGATGCATTTATATTCAGTTGGACTGGGTATAAAATCAGGGGTTTGGCACAGTAAGTTAAAAAGAATATGTCATGCTAGGCATGAATGGAGGGAATGGTTAAGCTGAGAATTCAGAGCTGTTACCTAATGATTAAAATGGCAATATTAAACAGTAGAAGTTTCATCCTACATCAGTAGGAGTTTTCAGAGTCTGTTTCCTGTAAGACAGGGAGAAGTTTTCATAGCTTAGGTGTTTTCCATGAAAGAGCATGGTTTGAATGCTAAAGGAAGGTAATATATTTCAGCAAACATCCCTGCACCCCAGTGGCTTTGAAGGTGTCATCATCCTGAGCCAAGGCAGCCCTCAGTTCTTCAGTCAGACCTTGAAGAGGATTTATATCAAATAACTGGATAATTCAGGCTGGAGAAAGGGGACCTGTGTGCTTCAGCAGGCAAAACAAGCTGCATTTTCACTGTCTCCTCACCTAGTGAGAAACAAGCTGGGACTGAGTCCTTCTAGGCTGCTCTTTTCCCTTCCCTTTCATGGACCTGTCACTGCTCCCAGTTATCATTAACTTCTTAGGCCTGGGAAAGAAAACAGGCTTAAAGAATCCTTGTAGGAAATTTAACACATTTCTCAAGTTTTACAAATGGCCCCAGAGAATAAGGAATGTTGGATCTTCTTGTCCCTCTGAGACTTGGGGCTGAGCTCTCCTCTGGCCATCCCGAAGTGCCCAGCTGGGCTGATGTGCAGTGCTGTGTTTTTGGAAGCCAGTGCAGCATCTCTGCTTGTGGCAGTGAGCACAGAGCAGGGCATTGTACCAGTGCCTTGCACAACAACACCCTGGCACTGCTCTGGGAATGGCCCTGGACTGCTCCCTGCCAGCAGGAACAAGCCAGATGTGGCTGCTGCAGCAGACAGGACCCCCTCAGAGCAGGCTGCAAAGAGGCAGCATGGGCAGACAGGAAGCATGAAAGGAACATGGAGGAAATTTAGATTGAATAAGTAGTTAAATTAAGCAACAGAAAATGTCACTTTATGTTTCCATCACAATCCTGGTGTTATAGCCAAAAAAGGCTGGCTCTGGATTCCTGCTGTGCCAGAGCATGAGTCTGAGGCAAGCAGTCCTGGGATGAAGTGAATCCTTGCCTGGGAAGCTGCTCCCAGCCTGTTTGGCTTCAGCAAGGAGCCCAGCTCTAATGAAGTGCCCTGAGAGCAGGCACAGAGAGAACCCTGCACCTCTGGGGAAGGAGCAGCATCTCCAGCCAGCACAGCACAGATGGTGCAGGGAAACCTCTGCTCCTGCAGCCCTGTGTGAGCTCCATGGGAGCTTGGGAGGAGCAGATGGAGAAAGGATGGAAATGCAGTGCTGGTGTCCAGAAGCACAGGCAGAATGTGTTAGCAAAGCCTCTGCTAAGCTGCTCTGTGAAAACACTTCTGCCTTTGGTAAGAAATGGGTCTAAACCTGGGGGAAGCAGGAATGATGTGAGGTGCTTGCAGTGGTGGCACAAAGCTCATCACGTGGGCAGGGGCCAGTGCAGGATGCTGCAGCACTTGGGCTTTTTCTAGGACTGGGTTTTAAGAGGTACCAAATTGCTGCTGAAGTTTGGCTAGAGCAGAAAAAATGTCAGGGATCATCAGTCTCTGGTGCAGGGATGATTGTTCAAGTTTATTCAGGATAGAAGAAGAGTTTCCTCCAGTTCTCAGGATCTCCAGCTCTCCCACCCAGAGATGGCACAGAGGTGTTTGGCAGGGGTTGTTTGCACAAGGTTGTGGCTGTAAAGTTGTAACACCCCTGCTGCCTGGCCTCTTGTTCCACTGGGCCACAGCTGCTGGCTCAGGGTGACTTTCTAGGTATTTCCACGAGGGTGTGGAGGTGATGGTGCACATGCAGGATTAGAGAGGGCTGGATGAGACTCCATGCACATGGTGCTGCAACAAAAGAAATTGGCTATTTTTGTAATTCATGGAACCACCAGAGTGCCCAGGGTAGGCTTGTCTGGGTCAGGCCCTACCCACTGTAGGAAGTAGTTCCTGTAGCTTCTGTAGGTCTGCTAGAGCCTGTCTTCCTGTCTCCTTGGCTTTTTCCAGGGTTGTTTTGTGTTCTGAAACGTGCAGACCTCTTTCATTTGCTAATCAGATGTCGATGTGTGCCAACAGGTTGGAAATTTAAGTAAAATAAATGAACCAACTTTCCATCCAGGCCTGCATCTGGAAGGAAGGAGTTCAGTAACGTAATCACTGCAGTTAAACCTCTCTCTTCCAGGCTGGCTTCAGATGTTAGCAAAGCATTATGTCTTTGGTGTGTGTCTTTTGCCAACCTTCCTCTTCTGTAGATTTTCTGTTAAACATGTAAAATGAATTATGGCTTTTCCAAAAAATGATGTTTGAAGGCCATCCCAGATAGAATGTTTTAAGATTAAAATCCACTGAGCCCCCAGAAGTGGTAATCCCTGAAAAGACAGGGTGTGGGTCTGTCTGCAAACAGAAGAGGTTTCTTCTGTGATTTGATAGCAGAGGAGGAATGGAGAGTTACCAGATTTATGGAAAAAGGAAAATTCTGTGGGCTGATGAACTTGGGTTTGGGGCTTTTATTGCGATTTGGCTCGTTACCCTGATGATTAATGCAGCAGAGTGAGCCTCCTTCTGAGCCTGAGCTCATGCTGCATGTGTTTGTCTCACCAAAACAGTGGTGGTTGCTATGAAATCCCCAAACAGCCTGTCAGTGATTGTGTTCTGAGCCCTTTGCTCCCAGAGTTGCCTGCAGTGATATGAAAAGGCTTTTGATGCAGAAATCAAGACACAATGATACATTTTGAAGGCTCGTCCCAGGCTTCTGAAAACAGACCCTACAACACTTGCCCCTCGCTCTGCCCATGGTGCAGGTCTCCAGCAGGTGTTGGGCAATGTTTAATACATCTCATTGCTTTTGAGGCTCTTGCTGCCTGAAAACCCAGGTGTGTTTATCAGCTTGGCCCTGTATAGCAGAGGGAGGTGAAATGAGGGATGGTGGCTCTGCACTGAGGGGGGACTCCTTGGCAGCTCAGGCTGCTGTCCCCTGCCAGGGCTGGTGCTGCTGCTGGTGCTGCCTCTGTATTGCCCAGCCCTGCCAGGCTGCAGAGCCTCTCCCATGGCCAACCAGCAGTTTCCCATCTGACAGCAAAGGGCTCCTGTTCCTGGACACCTCCCCTGGTTGCCTCAGCTCTGCCCATGACCCTGCCCTCTCTCTGGCTCTCTAGAGGAGCCTGCACCTCAATCTGACCGTCTGGGATTAACCCTTCGGTGGTTCATTTTAGTGGCCCTTGTGTAGAAACCAGGAAGCTGAGGCAGGGCAAGTTCCTTCAAGGCTGTGCTGGTCAGTGTTGCATAAAGATGTGGATCATGAAAGGCTCCATTGCAGCCTGAGCACCCACAGAGGCTCTGGCTGTGATGAAGGTTTGTGTCTGGTCACCTTTTTGTGATTGGAAAAGAGATGAACTCTCGTGTGGGGCGAGAAGCATTTCTCCGTGTGACTCGTGACTCCCCACGGGCACGCTTTGTGTGTTGTTTTCCTCCTGTATCTCATTTCCCAGCTGTTTAACCCCTTGCTTCTCCCCCTGCAGACCCAGCTGATCCAGATGGTGATCTGGATGCTCCAGCACCGGCTCCTGATCCAGCTGCACACCTACGTGTGCCTGATGGTGCCCCCGAACGAGGAGGAGTTCCGAGCCCAGGACGAGGACATGCCCTTCACCGCCAGGGTTGGGGGACGAAGTCTGAGCACCCCCAACGCTCTCAGCTTTGGCTCTCCAAGTATGAGCACACTTTTCTCTGCTCTTCAGACTCCACCTCCCTTCCAGAGCTCCCCTTAGTGCTGCCCAGGGCCATCAGGCCTTGGTAATGAGACATCTCTTGCTGTAGTACTTGCTAATTAGGTCCAGCCTTTCCTAAATTTAGAGCTGGGCACTGGTGACCTTCCTAGGGGCTATTAGACCTCTTAGAAAAAAGTAATGCTTTGTAATTTGCCAGTTTCTCATTTGGTCACGTAAAAGATTTTTATGAGAGGTACTTTTTTCTTTTTTAAAGTAACCTCATCCTCCCTTGCTGCACTCAGAATTATCCCGTGTTCCCCTGGCAGATTTTGGCTTTCAGGACAGAAAGAATGTGAGAATTTGTTCAAGCAGCACTGGTTTCTGTGGGCTGTAGAGCCATTACAAATTAATTGATTTCTGTTTGTGTCCCCTGATTTCTTTAATCTCCCCAGTGCCATTCTTCAGGGTGACTCGAGGAAAGCATTCTTTCAAGAGGATGAGTCAGATATGATGCTGAAATCACCAAACGTTCCTGCCTGTGCTGTTCTGAGCAGCCTTCTCAGAACACTGCTGGGCTTGGATATGGGGAGAGATTCTCTGTACAACTTTGAGCTTTACAGGAGTCATGAATTAGGGCAGAAATCTTGGAACGTGAGTCAGATGAGTCTGTGATCTGCTTTTTCTGGCTCCCTCACAAGAGGATATTGCATCTCGGCCTCTCTGCCTGCTCCCACCTTCTGTGCTGTTAGGCTTTTCATGTTACCACTTCACGGCATTCCAGCACAGCTGTCTGGGAATTCTCTTTTCAAATGTTTTTTATGGACTGTTTATGGTCTCCAGAAGTACAGTTTTCCACCCAAATTGATGACTCTGTTGAAACATTTGAATTTCCCATTGAGAAAATCGCTGTGTTGTCATATGACTAATTGCAGATTCATGGAGCACTTGGAGAGCCACTTTCTGTGCTCTCCAGAGAAGAGGGATTAGCTGGAAAGGCTGCACAGAAACAGCCTGAATTGATAAACTCTGCATCCTTATGCTGAGGAATATAAAAATTCAGTGTGTATGTGTGTCTCTCTCTTGCCCCAATAGCCAGTAGTGATGACATGACTCTGACAAGCCCTAGCATGGATAATTCCAGTGCTGAGCTGATACCTGGTGGGGACTCACCCCTCAATAAGAGGATGACAGAGAATCTCCTGGCAAGCCTGTTGGAACACGAGCGGGAGGCCATCCTGAATGTCCCAGCTGCCCAGAATCCAGAAGATCTCCGCATGTTTGCAAGGTGAGCAGTGCAGGATGCAGTCCTTGTTCCTTAGCCTCCCTGCTTCAGGGAAGGATTGGTGTGGAGTCTGAGCAAATCCTGTTAGCCTGGGGGTTTGGAGGAGAAATTCTTTTGGGTTTGCTCCTGTATTTCATCTGTAATACAAACTAATATTTGTGGCACAAGAAGACCTGGTAACAAAGAGTCTTGGGTGTGTGAAGGAGCTTCAGGGAGTATGGTTGGACTTCACTGTTTGCCTGCCAGTTTTCCTTGTCCACACCTGGCAGACACAAAACTGCTCAGCCTAAAAAAACATTGTAAGCAGACAAGGCAGAGACCCAGTGATGCTGACATTTTGTGTCCATTGATATTTCCAAGCCAGCTCTCCTTAATTTTATGGTTTGTAAACTCCATGGAAACATGAGACACAGATCCAGCCAGAATACTTTTACAGAGTGTCCCAAGGTGTGTTTGGCAGTGATGAGAGCTCACTGCTTAGGTTAGTTAAGCTAAAGGTGTTAGGATGTGTGATCTGTAGCACACATTTTGTTGCTACAAATTTGCACTCAACAAAACCAGGCGCTATGTGGTTCTGCATGTGGTAAAAGCAGAATGACTTCCTAAGCAGCCATCTGGGAAGAAGGGAGAGGGGGAAATACTTCTTCTTCCAAAGGATTTCAAAACTCAGTGGCATCATTGGAATGCAACCTCCATTGGTTTTCATATTTGTGGAGCAGAAAACTACCTGAGGCAAGGACTGCAGCTGTTCCATATTCTGGATTCAGTTGGTAATCCTCTGAAAACCTGGTTCTTGCCCTAGGATGGATACAGTCAGGGAAATTGTAGTAGCAGCAAGATGCTTTCCTTGTCTGTGCCAGGGTACAGCTCAGGGACTTTGACAGAGCTCTCAAAACTTGTGGGGAGTTACTGCTCTCTGAATTATTCGTCGCCTTCATCTTCTGCAACTCTTCAGAGAAATTCTCTGACTGGGAGGCAACGTTGGCCACTTGAGAACTCTGAAGCGTTCTTTTCTTTATTACCAGCTAAGTCATTACAAAACCACTGAGGAAGGAAAGTAACAACAAAATCATATTTAATATCTTAAGGCAGAATTAGTGGGGGACTCCTTGGACCAGTTCAGTGCTGATGCAGATTCTTAGTTATCCTAGTGAGAGGAAAGGATGTTGTGATTGCTCCCCTCTCATACCCTCAGCTGGGAAAAAGCCATCTGGAAGCTTTGGAATTGCAGATGCAAGAAATGACTCTGATTTCTTTGTGAGACCAGCTGAGTGATGTTTATTGTGCAGTTTGCTCCTGCCTCAGGTTCTTTAGCAGATCCCCAGGCCTTACCAGGTCAGAATTTCCAGTCTACTACAGATTGAATTGACAAGTGCAGAGTGCTCGGGGGCAACAGTGAGGAACAAACAGATTAAACAATAAATAAACAATAAGCAGATGGGTCCTGTGGGCAGATGCTGCAGTGCACATGTAGGAATGTTCATGCCAGACCCTCTTGGTTACTGCTGGTTTTATGAGACACCACAACTTGTAGGTTGTGGTGTATTTTTCTCTCTTTTTGTGTCATACCCATCAGAGATGAGTGAGTAAATCTGTTGCTCTCAATGAAAGAGAAAAAGCCATGGTGAAGCTGCCTGAAGGAGCTGCTCTCCCTCCTGACCCTCATGCAGGTACTGCTCCAGCCCTGGCCAACAGCTCTGCTCTCACAGCTGCCTGCAGAGCAAAGTGCTATAAATGCACAACTGGTGCCCTAAATATCCTGTGGGATTTGCCCTTCCCAGGATGCTGTGTGTGTGTGCACACAGAGGGATGGGCTATTTCCAGCACAGCAATAAAGCTCAGCTGGACACATTTTCCTGTGCTGGTGCCTCTGAGTGCCTGTCCCTTGTTGCACAGACAGCACACAGAGCTGGTGCCTGTCCAGGGCTGTGCACAGCCCATGTTTGAAGGCAGGAACCTTAAGGGGAAGTAAGGAATTACTAAAACTTGGCTCCAGCATTGGCTGCATTAACCCTCACAATACTGAATGGGAAGTTAAATCCACCTTCTTTCCTGAGGTGCAACTAAAGGAGGGTTGGCTTGTCCTTCCAGGAAGAAGCTTGAGGAGACAAGTTTGTTTTGAGCTAGATCTTCAGTAATGTACACTAAGCCTTCCTCACTGCACATTAAGCAGTGCTTTTGAAGCCTGAAGAAGCTGCAGGCTTCACTCATGGCTTCTCTCCCAAGCCATGGGTGTGGAGTTGCTTTCAGGGCTTATTTGTCTTGCTCTGAGATTGGGAGGTGAGATCCTTCTCTCCACTGAGGAATGCTCATTGGCAGCACTGAGCTGGGGACAGTTCTGCTCTGGTTTCAACAGTGCTGTGGCAGGAACATCTCCTTGGCCAGAAACAAGCTAATTCTGTTTGAATTGCTAGTCTGAGAGAATTCTTTTCTTTTTAGTGTTGTCTTGGTTTGGAAAGACAGGTATCTGCCAGGGAAACTGGGGTTTCCCTTAGAATAGAGAATGTAACCCCTCACCCCCTGCCAAATTATAATTTTACAATTAAGGGCTCTCAGGCAAAGATTTGGGAATAGGAATAACAGTTCTTTACTAAGAATATCAATAATACAAATGTGGTAGAAAAACAAAACCACCCCACCAAACCAGCAAACAAACAATCAACAATTTTGAAAAGCCCTGACAGAGTCAGGTACAACCTGATGCCCTGCTGGTCAGGACGTTGGTAGCAGTCCAAAAGTCCTCCTGGGGTGGCAGATGTGGTTCTGTTGGAGTGGAGATGATCCTGAAGCCAAAAGGGGTCCAGAGGTGGTGAGAGGGAGTCCGGTGATGGTGAGAAGGGTCCAGTCTTCCTCCGGTAATCGGGTGAAGCAAGAGAGCGTTCCTCTTCCAGAGTCCCAGTTTTATCCAGGTAGGAATGGTTGGCTCCCCCCACTGGGTGGAGCATCTCACAATAGAATGATGGAATGTGAATGTACTATCTTGGAGAGGGTAAGTTTTTTTTTTGGGATGTGTGCTTTTAGGGGTGCAATAGGATGATGGAATGTGAATGTACTATCTTGGGGAGGGTAAGTTTTGGGATGTGTGCTTTTAGGGGTGTTTAAATGGTCCATTAGCAGAAAAAAGATAAGAAACAATGCCCTACCTGGTTTTAACAGTTGGGCCATTATCAAAAGGCACCCGCCCCACTCCTTCCAGAGTAAACAAGAGATAAAACAAAACAGCTCCCCAACTGCTTTCAGCAGATGAAAATAGAATACACATCCTAGGTTCCACAACCCAAGACAAGTGTGTAGGAACACTCCGGTGCTGTCAGAGGGGCAGCTCTTGCTACTTTAGGAGGGGAAAACAGTGATGAGCAATGGAAAGCAATGATCTTCCATCACTGCATTTGGATGTCAGCAGGCACACCTGTGCAGCTTCAGAGGGACTCAAACACAGTGTCACTGCCCCAGGAAGTGCCATCTCATGCTGATTGTGTCACATGAACTCATGTGTCACATGAATGCTCATTGCCCAAAAAGGTGAAGGCAGTGCCCACCTTCTCTGGAGCTGTGAGCCCCAAGGACAGCCTGGTGGATTGGAGTTGGACTTTTGGGAAAACCTCCTCCCCAGGAGGGTGGTGCAGCCCAGGACAGATTGCCCAAGCATGTGGAGGGATCTCCATCTCTGCAGGGTTTGAAAAACTGCACAGCATTAGCAATAGTCCTGCTGGAGCAGGATGCTTGGCTGGAGTTTGGGGGTGTCTTCCAGCTGGCTTTTTTGTGATATTCTTTAATATCCTCTCTAGCTTTTACTGGAGTGGAAAGTATTTAGTCTTGACCAGTTACAAATCCAGACTCTTTCTGAATATAAGATGGATTTATTTATTGGCAAACTGCTCAGTCTGTGCTGCTGTGGAAAGCCAGGTTGCACCATTTGCACGGAAGAGAGCTGAGCCAGGGTGTGAGCCCATGGGCACCAGAGCCTGGCACAGGGGAGGGAGTCCCCAAAATCACTTTGTGAACTGTGATAGGAGTTGTGAACTACAAATGTTTCTGTTCATACCTGTCTGGCTTTGACAGACCCAGGAACTGGCACTGTCCCAGTGAGTGACCACCTCTCAGTGCACACAGTTGCCTTTGGCCCAGGGGAGGTGGCCAACGAGCCTCATGTCAGTACCCAGTGGGAGACAGTGCCAAAGGCAGGTGCACAGCCCAGATACAGGAAAGACTGGAGCTGCTCTGTGTTTGTGCTGCAGGTACAGAGAGGCAGCAGTTTGCTCTCCATGCTGGTGCCAGCTTGAGAGCTGGCAGAGGAACAGCAGGAGGGAGCTGGCAGTGAGCTGGGGCTGCCCAGCCTCAGGCTGCCAGTGAGGATGCTGCTCTGAGCCCACAGAGCTCGTGGGGGAGAGGAGGGACGTGGCAAGTTGGGAAGCAGAGGAACACATGTGGCACTGGGCTGGAGGTGAAAACTCTGCAGTGGGGCATGTGATGGAGGGACACTTCTTGCACTTCTTGTGATCCTTTCCAGTCACATGGACAATTAAATCCTGCCTGTGCTAGGCATGATTTAATTCCCTTTTCATGCAAATGAGGGTGCTGCGTGACAGGAGTGCCCAGCCAGAGCAGCAGGAGGCAGCCAGGCAAGTGTTGGTCCTGCAGGAAAGCAGGAGCCACTCCATCCTCCAGAACAGGCCAGAGTGCTCCAGTGGATATTGGGTGTATTTTGAGGCTGTTCCTGCATGGGAGCTGTATGAATGGATTGGAAAACAGATCATGTCATCTCCACTCATTTTTACAGTCAGTTGGCATGAAGCTGCAGATGGGTAATGGAACATGAGCAAAGGCTGCTGGAGCAGAGAGTGATGTGGAACACATGTGGAAGCAGAGCTGGCTGTGGAGCTGGAAGGGACTCTGGCCTTTGGGCTTTCACAGGGTGGGGAGTATTTGAGTCACACGTGCAGCATGGCTGTGACACTTGGGAGGGTGTCAGGACAAGAGACTGAGCAGCAAACTCAGGCTTCATGTGGGGGGCTGGCTTGGTGTTATGGCTCAGAGGGAGCTCTGAAGAGGGGCCCTCAGCCACCAGGGACTTCTGCTGTTTGTCATGGACCCTGCGGTGACTGAGTGTGCAGGGCCAAGGTTTTCTGATGGCTGTAGCAGGTTGGTGGCCAGCAAAGGAGTATCTGTGCTGTCTTTGTTTAAAGAGAATAGGGAATTTAAGAAGCAAGCATGGTTTGAGCTTGGGCTTCACAGCATTTGTAACTCCCACAGCTTCTCTGTGATGCCTACCACCAAAATTTCCATCTCCATGTTGTGACTGCTCCACCCAACCCAAGCTGCCCAAACCCTGAGTGCAGGATCTGTAGTTACAAAGCCCCTTGGGCTGCTGTGAGGGAAAATTGCTTTTAATTCTAAAAGGCAGTGCAGGTATTCAGGCCCCTGATGCAGAGCTGTGACAAAGGGCAGTTGTAGGCTTAGCTAAGAGAGCACAGAATAAATCTGCCATGTCCTGACTTCTCAAGGCTCATTGGCACTTGTGTTTGTTTACTTTCTGAAATTGTAATTAAGTTGAAAATTGACAGTGTTGGGAAATGCCTCCGACTGGGAAACCTCTTGATCCAAGGAAGACCTTGGCAAAGCCCCAGAGCAGGCAAGTCCCATTCTTTTCCAGGGGATTTCTGTGCTAGCCATGATTTAATCCCCTTTTCATGCAAATGAGGGACATAACCCAAACAACCATCTGATTTGCATCCCATGGGAGGAGACCTTGGTTGGTGGCAGTATGAGTCTGAGCTGCTTTTGGCCCACGTGCTCCCTTGCTCTGCTGCCTGCAGGCTGCTGCACTACTTCCGAGGCCGGCACCACTTGGAGGAGATCATGTACAACGAGAACATGCGGCGCTCGCAGCTGCTGATGCTCTTCGACAAGTTCCGCAGCGTGCTGGTGGTCACCAGCCACGAGGACCCCGTCATCTCCGTCTTCCAGTCGCTCCTCAAGTGACTCTGCTGGCACAGGGGAGGGAGGAGCCTGCCACACTCTCCGTGCTGAGAGTCTAAAGGATGCCTAAGAACTGAAGGAGGTGGTTTTGGTTCCTTCTTGCCACATGACATGCAGCAGGTTGTCCCCGTCCGTGCCTCGATGTCCCAGCTGCTCCCCGAGGCTCCCGGGCCTGCTGCAGGACAGCTCATGCTTGCTCAGCCTGGATTCCTGCCCTGCCACGTTCACAGCCCTTCCCTGGCCCTGCTGCTCCCCAGGGATTGTCAGAGTGGGACAGGAGGGTTCTGCTGTGGCGCTGCTGGCAGAATGTCACCCTCGGGGGGCACTGCCCTGGGAGTGCTGCCTGTGCTCTCCAGCACGACTGCTGGGACACTCAGCCACGAGAGCCTGTCCCATGGCACAGCATGCATGGCCTTGCTCCAGGGCACAGGGCAGCTGGCCTGGCTCCTAGGGAAGTGACCCTGGGCACCCAGGGATTCTGTTTGATCTCGCAGCAGCGAGGACAGAGGTGGGAAGGCAAAGTATCACAAGTAAACACGAAATCGTGAATGAATCACTCAGTCACTGTGTCACAGCTCATTCTTTCCTCGTCCCAATATCCTCATTCCCAAGTGTCTGTTGGAGCAGGGCTGTCACCAAGCAGCCTCTGTGTTTCTGGGCTTCCATGTTTCCCACTTTGTGCCTGGGGGTGGGAGCTTGGTTGTTGAGCAGGACTGAAAGGTGCTGGCCAAGCTGCAAGTTCAGGGACGTGTTCCACCCAGAGGCTGGTGCTGAGGGCACTCGGGCTTGTCTCCTGGGGCTTGTTTTGTCCCTCCAGTCCCCTTCCACAAGCATGGCTGCAGGGAACCAGACATGGATCCTGGCCTGGGTTAAAGCCATCCAGCAGGAAAATGAGATACAGGGCTACGTTTCCTGCTCTGGTTTGGGACTCCAGCCCTGCCAGGGCCAGAGAGGTGACAGCCCTGGGACATGCCAGGGCCTGGGGACAGCAGGAGCTTGTGCCTGCCTGTATGAGGCTGCTGTCCCCCACAGCTGCTCGCTGCTCTGTGCTGCATATGCAGGGGAAGGGAGGGGGAACTTTACCTCTGTGCTGGTGTGGCTTCTCGGGGTTTGTTGTTAGAGGATTGTCAGGTGCCCTCTGAAGACCTTCCCTTACAGCACACCCGGCAGCTGGAGCTCTTCCCAGAGCTGCAGGCTCTCAGCAGCTTCACTTGCCCACACAAACTGGGTGAAACTGGGAGCTTTAGCTGATTTACCTTCCAGCAGCCACTGGGGGAGCTGCTCCCTGACAGCTTCGGGGTGCCCTCAGCGAGTCTGGCCTGCAGCTCCAACAAGGATGGCAGAGAAGAGCAAAAACCTGTCTCTGACCTAAAAATCAGATCAACAGCCCTGTAGGCCCTGCCTCAACCAGCCCCAGCACCTGAGCATCAAGGTGAGCTACTGCAATCAGAAAAAAGGCTGCCCAGAAGGGGCTAAACCACATTCTTTCACGGGATGGGGACAAGAGTATTTAAAAACTTGAGCTTTTTTATTGTATGTGACCCTTAAGGTGGGGTGGAGGTAGGGGGTGTGTCCCTGTCACCCACCCTGTGTGGCTGCAGTCCTGCAGGTCCTGCCCTGAATCCTGGAGGTTTTTCCTCTCTGTACCTCAACTCAGGCTGCTGCACCAGTGCTTTCTCTGTGTGGGGGTTCACACAGTGCTAAGTTCTGAACTGGTTTCAAAAGCAGCTGGGAAAATGAACAAAACCAATTCTTGTTCTCCAAGCTGGACATTAGAGAGAGGTAGAGGCTGGAAGGGGTCTCTGCTCAAAGGAAAGGTGTTAGCTCAGGGCACTCAGAACCCTGTCCTGTGGAGGTGTGAATGGCCCACAGCCTCTCTGGGCCCCTGTTCCAGTGTTTGACCACCCTCATGGGGAAAATTTTTTCCATAGAGCTAATGAGAACTTCCTGTTTTCCAGCTGGTGGGCCGTTGCCTCTCATCCTGTCTGACAGCAGCCTGGCTCTGTCTTCTCTATCCCCTCCCCTGAGGTAGCTGCAGACAACAGTAATATCTTCCCTCTACATCCTTCTCTCCCAGCTCATCCTTTCAGTCTGCTCTGATGCCACCCAAGTTTTTGACTATTTCCCTGCAGCAACCAAGCACTGGCCTCTGCTGGGGGCTGAAGTGATGGGAGCAGCCCAGAGCTGTGACCCTTCTCCTCACACCCATCCTAATTGAGCCTGGACCCATTGGCAAGGGAGAAAGTGGCCTTCAGTGTCCAAAACCAGCCCCAGTTCTGGAGGTCCATGCCAGTCTCCTGCAAATAAAGCTCCACCTTGCCCCATTCATTTTGACAAAGTACATTTATTGTTAAAAACCCCCCAAGCCCCCCCATCTGCCACGATGCAGCTCGAGGCCACTGTACAGAGCACAGCTCAAGTCCTGGTCCCTGGGACACCTGCAAGACTTGTCAGCTGCCAGGGGAGTGTCCCCTTGCTGCCATCTCTCTCTCCATTTTCTTGTCTACAACACTGACAAATCTGTTTCCTCGTAAATAAAACCTGAGTGGTTTCTGTGCCCACTCCCCCGTGTTGCCAATGCCGATCCTGGTGGTGGTCACCACGTCCTGCTCCCCGGGCGGCTCCTGCCCAGGCACCATCCAGATGGCAGCATCCTGAGTCAGGTCCCTTTGGTCAAAAGCCTTGTCGATGCCAAAGGCCTGGCACAGCTTGGAGGGCCCATTGCAGAGCTGCCAGTCCTTGAGCAGCCTGCTGGGAGCTTTCCTGGAGGCCCTGCGCAGCTCCCTCATGGCATCCAAGCCCTGCAGGGGTTCCAAGGAACGCAGCAGCACTGCAGCCCCTTCTCCTGTGCAGGACAAGAGCTGGGTGTTAGTATGGGGTTGTTTCTTGGGAGTGCCTCACCTTTCAGCCCACTGCCAGCAGCACTTCAGCTCTGAGCCTGTGGCTCAGCCCCATGGAGGAGGGAATGGCCTGGTGCACCCAACCATGGGGCCTGTCCTTTGCTCCAAGGACACTCCCTTCCCTCCTCCAAATCTCCAGTGTCCTGCAGCTCTGTGCCCTTCATTCTGCAGTGCTGACTTGCTCTTCCCAGCTCCACCTGATGTTGCTAAGTCTGGCTGCTGCTCCAAGGCTTGCCAGAGGGCAAGAGCTTTTTCTTGTGTCAGCACAATGTTCAGGAATAAATATACATCTGGTTCAGTTTTGGCAGGGGTAGCCAAAGCTGCTCCCAAACCCAGTGGATTTCTAATAAACTCTGATTACAAGAACTCCAGCTAACAAAGGCGAGGAGGAATGAGTGTGGATGCTGCCAAGCAGAAAGAGGCAGCTTGCAGAGTGAGGCTGGACAAAGAGAAAGCTGGGAAGGAGCTGCAGGCACTGGGAGCAGACACTGCTGAGGGAGCCTGGGCTGGTACCAATCCAAACTCCCTCTGGAGGTGTAACAGGCCTTGGGTCACTGCACAGCTCCAGCAGGGTGTGACTGGGACATGTGTGCCAGGGAAGCTCTCCCAGGGCAGGGAGCTGGGGCAGGACAGGGCTGCACAGTGTGGGATGCACAGCCCCGGGAGCAGCACTTAGCAGAGAGGACCTTTCTATGAAAAAAACTGACAAATTCTTTTCTCAAATGTGATTTGCCACCCTCAGAAGCTTTAGGTCTCCTGCCCTCCCAGCTGTTGCAGCCAGGTGACAGTGAAGCAAAGACACAGCTCAGAGCAGACACTCCCTGTCTGAGGAGGAAACATTTCCCAGGTACTTTCCAGTGGCCAGCAGGGAGGTCTTCTCCTGCCCCTGAGTGGGTGAGGAGAGCACTGGCACAGGGCCTGTGTGCAGCCCCACACAGGTCCCCTTGTGCTGGCCACCCACGGCTTTCCTCCTGCCAGCATCTGCGCCGTGCTGCTCCCCAAGGATCCCCTCTCCAGCCTCCAACATCTGGAGCCATGCTCATGCCTGGCAAAGGCACTGGCAGATCCCTAAGGACTTGGGATTTCCCAAAATAGAATCCCTCTCATATTTTGTACAAATCCCACACTAAATTACCCCTCTGGGCTCTCAGTGAGGTCCTGGTTCCTGGCTCTGAGGTGTTCCTGCTGCCCTGAATGATCTCGGACCCCCTCCTGCCCCCACTACAGCTCGGTGAAGTCAACAGCCTGAATTCCAACAGCTGCCAGCAATCTGTTCCCAGGCACTCCCTTCTCCAAGGAGGGGGATTGATGCTAATCTGGCAGCCAAAAGCCACTTCCCTGGCCTAACAGTGATTTAGAGCTCAAAGGTCATTTTAGATTTTTAAGAACATGTTTCACGTCCTAATTCTGCTTTTTATCGATGCACAAAGAAACGTCCTTCTCATCACGTTGCTGCCTCCCTGCCAGGAACAACTGTGGGATTCTGAGCAATCACTAATTACACTACTTGCTTTCATCCATCTCAAATGCAAGTGGAAACTGTGGTCACACTTGAATTGAACTGAGTTCCTTGGGAGTTCACATGAAGAGAGACGAGCACTTGGAAACTGCAGGTGCTCCCAGAGCAGCACAGAGCTCAGCCAGGGGGTACTGGGAATTTCTGTCTCTGGCTGCTCTTTCTGCATTTCCAGCTGGAAGTTTCCAGGTTCCCTCTAGCAGTGTGCAACACACACCCCACTCTG
Organism: Phylloscopus whistleri; assembly: GCA_017589585.1. Classification (NCBI taxonomy): domain Eukaryota; kingdom Metazoa; phylum Chordata; class Aves; order Passeriformes; family Phylloscopidae; genus Phylloscopus; species Phylloscopus whistleri. The sequence continues at coordinate 27,163 of JADMLD010001163.1, forward strand.
CCCAGAAAGTAGCCTTGGGAAGAGGTGGAGACAGCAGGCAGGACAAGAGATGATGATCTCCATGTCATGATGAGCTACTGCCTTCTTCCCCTCACACCTCTGGGTCCTCCTGAGCAAACTTCCACATTAGAAATTTAATTTTAATTCCCAAAGAGTAGGTGAATCCTTTTGACTCAACTCCAGAGTGCTTCAGCCTGGCTTCCTCCCCCTCCCAGCCTGCTGCTGTTCACTCTCAAGGGTCACCTGGGTTCAGCATCTGCCCAATGTGCACACACCAGCAGCAGCAGGGCCAGCTGGCAATGCTGAGTATTTATCTCCCCTGCTAAGAGTCACTCCATATAATGAGCAGCATCCAGGGCTAAAAGCTGGGATCTAACAACACTGCAGAGGCCAATTCTCTCCCTGAGCAGCTAGGAATCACAACATGGCAGTGCAGTCCCACACCCCCATGGCACAGCTTCCTGCTCCTTCCCAGAAACAGCTCCAGCTCCCGGGCTTGGAAACAGCTCTTGGCCACTGGAGAGAAGAGAATTTTCTCCTCCATTAACCCACCTGACTCAGTGCTCCCCAATGCGTCCTTCAAAATCTTAGTCTAGCAGCTGAAAGTTAGGGAGAAGTCCCTGCAGTGTGACCCTGGGCTGAGCATCACCAGGCTCTTGATTTTACAAGCTCTTCTTTCAGATCTGGCAGCAAAATACAGACCTTGGCAAATCCCAGAGAAACAGATCACAGCTAAGACAAAGAGAAGCATGACTGGCATTTATCCTCTTCCTGAGGTGAGGGAAGCCCCACATCTCTCTTAACTCTAGGGAAAGCTCTTAGTACTGAGATTATTGTGCTGCTCAGGATGTACTGTAGGATTCATGCACACTAAAAGACTTTGGCTGTATTTCTTCTATAAGCTCTTCTCTACCACCCATGATTTCTCCAAATGTAGTGATGCCATAGCTTCAGGCAGTTGCAGTATTTCATTCAGAGATGGGAAGACCTCTCACAGTAAAATCCCCCAGGCTGTAGCTTTATCTTGGTGATGTGCACAAAGATTTCCCCTTCCTCACTGACAGAGAATACTGGAGCCCTCTCTCATGTCATTATGGTTTTATGAACACAGAGCTGTGAGTGACACTCTTCCCATCCCTAAGTGATACTGGAGCCTGAACCTCAGCATAAACCAATAAACAGAGAAGGTTTATTCCACCTGGAGTCAGAGGCTGTGAGGCTGTGAATCAAAACAGGTGAATCCTTAAAGAGTCAGAGCTCCACTGCTTTAGAGGATGCATTTATCTCTTGGAGCTGCTTGCCTCCAGAGTGTGGTCTGTGCTATGAAGAAGGACCAAGCTATGTCACAAGTGATGGAGGTTTTTTTGCCAGGGTTTCTTTGTGTTTTTTTCACAGCCTGAGTCAAAACAAAGTTTTCAAGATCTATCCCATATCCAGAGAATGAAGTGCTTTTGCCTTCTACCCAGGTGCCACTGACTCCCTCAATCCTTCCCTCAGACTAAACAGCACAATTAAACAACTCCCTCTAACTGGAGATAAAACATCTCAGGTGTGATTCCTCCCCAGATTCTTTCAACACTCCTGCATGTGGGCAAATACACAGAAGGAGCAGCTCCTGTTTTGTAGCTGCTTTGGTGGTGCACAACGTGCACAGCCATGGTATTGACTGCAGAGCTCTGACAGAGCTGGCAGTGACAGCTCTGCCTGGTGTCACTCATGTGTGACAGGATGATGGGGAGGGAGTTTGTAACAAAAAATCCAACGAATTCCATCACCACAGGCAGCCCTTTAACCACTTTGCTACAAAACTAAACACAAGTATATAAGGAAAAATTTCCCAAAGTGTGTATTTCAGAGAAATCTTTCTAGAATTCAAAGGCTAAACATATTTTTCTCTTTTTTTAAAATAAAAAGTATTATTCTTAATATTTCAAATCCCATCCTGACAAATGAACCATGTGCTTTCATTATCTGAACAGACTTGGCAGGGCCCATGTAATGAAGTTCACATGTGTTCATCCCCCAGACTCCAGACCCCCATTTGAAAGTCAGGCTCTTCCCCCACACTAGAACTTGGCACTGTTTTTCTGCTGGGCTTCTGTCCAAGGGCCAAAACCTGAGCATTAATGTCATAGTTCCATTTGCTTTCCACTTAGGAATACACAAGCTTTTTAACCTTTATCACTGAAATAGTGAAAAAGAAAGTAAATTGGGTTTGAGATTTTTTCTAACAGTGAATAGTTACCTAGGAAACACCTGCTGCCATTTCAAGGTGTCTAATTAAACAACAGCTTCATTGCAAGGCAAATACTGTCATTCTTACAGAAAAGGAAAAAAATGGAAGTTTTCACTAACACTTGCTTGTTAAGTCTTGAAATGTGCAAGGACAGTTTTAGTAAATTCCAGAATAATTTATTTAGAGATTGATTGTTTTTTCTTGAGAATAATAAAAGAAGATTGAAGATCTGTAACAATCTGGGTATTTTGAGCTGGGTGGGTTTTATTGGCTTTTAGATACAGCTAGACAGCTAAAATGCTCCTACTGACTCCTTGCTTAAGCTTAGGACATCTCAGACTTTTTGTTTTCCCCAACATTTCATTCAGCTCTGAAGATAAAGGCAGGAGACAGAGGAGTTTCCTGCCATGGCAACAGACATCAAGATTTTGGCTGTCATTAATGACTCCCAGTCTTTTTCTACAGCACCACTTTTGAGGAACAAGGTTCACTGCATCACATGACTGAGGCACCAGCCTGGGTCATCAAAACTGAAAGCTCCAACCTATCCAGGTTCTCCCTCATTTCTCAATCTTTGTGTGCCTGAACAGCTCCCACAGCTCCCAGCTGGGACAAACTGGGAAGCTGGAGATGGGCCCTGCCTGCTGTGCTGCCTGTCCACAGCTACACCCTGGTCCCAAGGGATGATGACAGCAAGTCACTGACACGAGAGAGCCCACAGAGAGCTCACAAGTGAACTGCAGCACCACTGCAGCTTGAAATGTCAGCCCCATCCTGCTGGCATTCCACCTCTTTCAGCCTCAGCTTACCTTGGCTGGAAACATTCATGCAGAAATAAATCCCGTAGATCTGATACACGTACAGAGTTCCTGGTTTCATGAACATGGCTGCGTTTCGTTGTGTTTGCTTCCCACCTTTGGAGTGGGAAGCTTCATCTTCCCCACCCAGATAAGCTTCTGTTTCAACAATCCTGCCCCAGAGCTCTCTGCCATCAGGAAGTTTGCGAACTAAAATCTGAAAGAGAGGTCAGAGTGCATCAGTTACCAGCCCTCAGTACAAAATAACCACAGCAAGAGCTGTGGAAACAGAGAAGTTGGAAAGAAAGGACCTGATGGTACTAAATCCTCTCCAGTTAGCAGCCTGTAAGCTAACACTAACTTTTCCAGCTTCCACTGCTCAGGCCACAGCCCAGTACAAGGAGTTCCTACCTGTCACTCACCCCACAAAATGCCTGGAGTGTCTAGGTGAAACAGTATTAAAAAGAATCAATTTATGATTCTACATGTACTAGAGCCCACGGAGTTGCTTTTGTGGTTTTTTTTTTCCTGTATTCTCCACTCCAATCCATCAGGTTTAAGGCAAAAATCACTGCTGATATCAACCTTGAAGCATCATGAATGTATAATCTTTAGATCAGAAGAAATATGACAGTGGCACAATTAAATAACTGCTATGATTAGACAGCTTCTCTCCCTAGAGATGTTTCAAACAAGTCCCAGTCCCAAATCACAGAGATAATCAGCTCTGGAGAGAGCATCAATGCTATTTCAGTATTTTCTGCACCACAGAGAAGGGCAGTGTGGGAGAGCTGGGAATTGGCTTCAGGCAGACAACAACAGATCTTTGTTATTACAGTGTGTTCTTGCTGCTGGTACCTCCTTAAATAAAACAAAGCAGATGCAGGGGAAACAAAACATGACAGTCAAAAGATTCCCTTTAAAAATAAAACAACCACTAAACTTTGTACAAAGGAATTTGTGGTTTGACCTGATTTCTAAACTTGGTGCTTTGCTTAATGTATGTGAAATCCTGCAGCAGGGCCTCGTCTGGGCACCAGCTATCAGTTTAATTATAACACTTTAATTACGTAGCCATTCAAAAATGACCTTCAGAAAACAAAGCTTAATTCCTAACAGATGTTTGTGCTGGATTGCTAATGCAGATATTGATTTGATCCATAATGGATGCTCCAGGACTTTGCTTCCAAAGCTGCAGCTCCAGTATACCACAGTTTCCATACAGCAGTTGTTGAATTGTTGAAAATCTGTTTATTATTTTTTATGAAAGAACAAAGCACTGGTGCTCAGCAAGTGCCTGGGAACACCCCAAAACCAGAGTCATGTGGCCACATTTCTCCCTCAGTATGATGAAATGCAATGGTTAGGTTATGGGTTTAAACCATCCAGGCATTTCCCTGTCTTCAGACACCAAACATTCTGTTGAATAAAAAAGTTTTAAAATGGTGATAATTCCCAGCACCTCACAGTAAGCCATTTCATAAAGGTTATTTTTCTCATTGAGAATGTATCTTGATGTTATGGCAGTTCCCTCTGAAAGGCCATTTACTGCATGTATCTCTTTTGTTTCCACGAACTCAGGTATTATGAAGGTAAGCAAGATTAATATACCAGATGGCTCCAAAATCTGATAGAATGAAGGTAATGAAGGAAACACTAAATTACCTTTATGAGAGAACAAGCTGAGTCATGGGAGACTGGGGGTTGTACTTTAAAGAAAATGTAAAAGTAAGATGGAAATTACGTGGTTTGTAATACTAGGCCTAAATAGGAAAAACACAGAATTAGGACTCAAAAATCATCTGCCTGGAGTAACTGAATGCATGAGGGTGATGGAGCCATTAAATCAACAAAAATGTTTCATTAATGGGAGACTTCAGGCATCCTCAGATAGAGCAGGACATGTGCACTGTTTTCTTAGACCACCAAATGCTGTGCAGAGCGAGGAATCAGGAACCTCATGAGAAAAGACTCAGTTCTCAGATCTGGAGCAAATCACAAAGTCTTTTCCAAAGACTTATTCCTGAAAAACAACTTAGTATCATGACTGTGAAGGATAAAGCTCAGTGTCTTTTCACAAGCATGAAAGTCCAAAAATAATCTATCAGAGTCCTGCCTACCAGCAAGAAGAGGAAACTACGTCAAGTGAGGGAGCTTGTTGGGAAGAACTTTAGAGGCAGCCAAAGGTTAAGGCCTGAAAGGCAAGCCTCTAGCAGGATGTCTGCAAAGATAGCAACACATGTGGAGTATCACAAAGAGGTGAAGGCAGGCCAGAAAGAAACCCAGCAGGGCTAAAAAGCAGAGCAAAAGTGTCACTTACAAGCAAGATATCCTTAGAAAATAATAAAAAAAAAAGGCTGGATGCAGCAAAACAGGCCAAAACCAACAGTTTGTGGAACAAATTCCTGAAGTTATCTAAAGCCATGAGAAACCAGACTGCTCACCCTGCAGACAACAGGGGTATAAAAAGGGCACAGAGTAGATAATACCATAGCAGTGAAGCTGAACACACATTTTGCAGCTGAGTTTAGAAGGTCCTGGACTTTTTATAGGGAAAGTGCTGAGGGAACTCCCTCCCCTGGAAACAGCCAGAGAGTTTTCTGAAGGACTCACTCAGCAGAAGAGTCAATCTCCACCACTCTGATTTCCAAAGGCTTTCAGCAAGGTCCAAAGACTCCTCAAAATTTATGCAATGGGCTGAGGGAGAAGTCCTTGCATGAGCTTGGAAACTCAGAAACAAAAGATAGGAACAGCAATATTTGGAGTGAAGAGAGCTTAACTCTGGGACTGTGCAATCCTTAGCACAACAAGACAGTCAAATGAAGGCAAAGAAGATGCTGCTGACTGCAGAGCATTACTTTCCACTGGGCTAAGCAAGCAACAAAAACAAGTAAAGCAATTGCTGAAAGGAAAATAATGGGCCTGAAGCAGCCTTCAAACCACAAGTAGCTAAGCACATTTCAGTAAATAGAAAAAAGGGAGAAAAATCCACCAAAAAAAACCCCCAATTAAAAATGTGACAGACTAAACCTGAAAAATTACTCCTCTGACTCCATCTAGAATAGATTCAGCTACTGGTCTTTAAATTCCACTGCACTTAGCAAGAGAAGGAATTAGAGCTGTACTCCTAAAATAGCCAAGCCTGGGAATCAAATGGCAAAAAAAGAATTTCATCCTTTTACACTAAGTTATCAACAAGCACAAGCTCCAGTACAAGAATCTCAGTGCTCATGTCTTACCTGCCCCAGAAAGGACTTGGCCAGACTAACACAGGGCTGGTTGAAAAAATCTTCTTGTAGCTGAGGAGGATTTTTTTTCTCTGTCACAAAATATTTGCTGCTTTTTGGAGAAGGATCTGCTCCAGGTGTAGTGTTCAGCTGCTCCACGGCATCGATCTGAGGGATGCTGGTGCTGTTTTGAAGAGCACTTAATTGAGACAACAGCTTTCTTTTTCTTGGCATAGTTCTAGAAAATGGATATAACTAGGATTAGGAAGCTAATTTAAAAGCAAGCATTTCCACAAACTTCTGTTTTTACACATCTCTCCACAACAATGAACCTGAAAGCTACAACTACATGGACAACCTATGCAAACTGCAGCAGCAGGTGACAGATTTAGCTGTGTTTGCACCAGGCTGGGCAAATATTGGGCTCTACTGATGAGCAAACAGAAAACAGCAGTTTGAGCATTCATCTTTTAAAAACTGCAGGTAAAAGCAACTCTGCTTCACTAAGCAATGAAAATAAGTTTGCTTATTAGGTTAGAAAATTCAGAAAGTGAAAGCAAAGATGAACTAGTAGTATGCACTTTTTACCTAAAGCTAACATAATCTTTCAAGCAGACAGAAAAAACAGAAAACAAGCACTTCAAAAATTGTGCTGCCTCAGAAAGCCCACAGAAGTTGTGTATCAATCATTTTCAAAGGTACTGTAACTGGATCAGAATCTAAACCTCCACAGGAAATTTAGAGATGCCCTATTCACAGTCACAAATGTGTTTATTGTGCTGTAGAAGTGTTTGTGTTAGAATCTCCCCAAAATGATTCAACTTACCAGAAAGATTCAGCCTACTGTTCCAGCCCACAGCACGGACCTGAGGCAACTACATCACGTGCACTTGTTCTTCTGATTCATCACCACTTTCCTGTGTGAGCTCCAAAAAGCTCACAGGTGTTTCATTTTCAGTGCTGCAGTCCCTATACCTGTTGGACAGGTACAACCATTTATTCACTGGATAAAGTGCTTTGAAACAGGCCAAGAGATTCTGGAGATCCAATGGAGATGTGATACCAAGAGTGCACCATTAGATCAAACTCCAGAATAATTTACAGTTTTCTGTTGGTCAGAAAAAGCTCATCTCCCAGATAGGCAATGCTGGAGTTGCTCTTTAGCCTTTGTTATTTAGTTGGGAATGCACCTTTTCTGTACTGAATACACAGAAAGCTGAAACAAAACTTTTTAAATGCCCCCATTGGCACTAAATTTGGAAAGTGTCAGCCTCAAAAAAAGGACTTTTACAAGAGAATGCAAAGACACCAGTTCTAAATTGAACCACATACAGATGTAAGGGTCCAACATCATACAGATTTAGAAATGGAGAAAGAATCCTGGACACAGCTGAACCCGCAAGCAAGTATATACATAAGTAATTAGCTGTTGCCACTCATTTTTCACCAGATCATCAGCATTTAAAAATTACTACAAAAACTTTCAACATCAAAACCAGTCTTTGTACTGGTCTAATGTATTCTCACAACAAAGTTCCACCAGCAACAGTTTCTTTTCACTACAGTGAAACAAATTCAGCATTGCTACAATCTGAATCACCAGTGCCAATTCCCCAACAGTGTTATGTTTCACTTCAGAAGAATCCAGACACAAACATACAAAAATAGTCAGGAAAAAAAAAATCAAATCACATTGGCATGACTGGCAGAGAGGTAGGATGGTTTTTTTTCTGAACACCTAATTATTGCAATAATTCCACAGTGTCAGAGACTTGTCACAGAACCACCAGCTCCATGCCAGGTACTCTGCTCTGAACTCTGGCTTTTAGCTGGTGGGGATTCCTAAAAGTATTGTCAGAACTCACCAGCTTGCCTCAGACAAAACTATCTGGTGGCCTGGGCAAATGAGTCCTGTCTAGGAGAAAGTGCTGCAGGAAGGAAGGGCCAGAGAAGGAACAGTTCCCCACCTCAGACTGACCCTCTGACACACTCAGTCAAGGCAGTACTTCCCACTGAAGACAATGCCTCCAGACCTCTCTGACAGTATTAACTGGAACTTCCAGCTCATCAGCCACACATAAAGACACGCTGCCAACATGGCTGACTGGAGTGGAGCATTAACTCGTTTGCTCATTTGTGCTCTTATGGAATGCGACATCAGAAACAGGATCTGAGCTGCCTGGCACCTACTGCACTTCCAATTAAATCAATCCTAAAAGCCACAAGTGCTCTTACTGACATGTTAGAGCAGCAGCCTCAGGGTGCTTCTAACTTCATTGCTATGGGCTGATCCTTGACACATCTCAGCATCTTCAGTAGAAACAGCAGCAGGAAAGTGCCCTCCAGCCAGGAGAAATGGGTCATGTACAGAAACAGGAGTGCAGAGTGAGGGGCTGCAACACCAGCCTAGAAACCCAGAAAAAACCCCCCACATTCTACCCTCTGTCCCCCTGCTTGTTCATAGCAAGGTCTGAAACACAAAGCTCTATGCCTCAAAGCCTGTCTACACTTTCTGGAAAGGATGTTGCTTGTAAATACGAACCTCTTCTTGCCCAAGCCCTGTGTATTTGGGAAGCAAGAGGCTCAACCTCTTCTGTAACTCTACATACAAATTCAGCAGCTCTTCATTTATATCTAGATTTTCTTGCTTGTATAATAAACAAATTCCACTCCTGGGCCTCAAATAATGAGCCGTGGGTTTAATCACTTTTTACTAATCCTGTTGTAACCAAATTAACTACAAGTTGTTAAGCACATCTGGGAAACACATACAAAAAAAAAAAAAAAAGGGTATGGAAGTCAGAAAAAGAAGATCAAGAGCTGAATCAGTCAGCACAAGTGCCTGGAGTGTTCAGGGCTGCTGGGCTAATCTCAGGCAAGTGATTCAGGAGCCTGCAAGCCAGAATTGGAGAGACACTGCAAATCTGTGTAAAACCCAGCTCAGCAGCAGATACACCCTGTAGTCAAGGCAAAACAGAGTCTACAGAGGATTCTTTAATCCTTCTAACAAGACTGCATTTGCAGGCATTTCCTTAGGTATTTAATGAGTTTTCATGAAAAGAAGGAAAAAAAAAAAAGAAAAAAAAAGAAAAAAATCCCACCAGCAATTTGCATGTACTTTTGGCTCCCAGCTCCACATACCTGCAAAACCTTCCTCAGGTACATCAATATTTCTGACAGAATAATGAAGAAGAGCACATAAAAACAGTGCCACTTCTGGAGAGACAATTCCTCACAGCAATTCCCAGTTGTAGAGATTTTAAGTGGGAACACATGCTAGGTCAATGCTGGGTCAGACCAAAGGATACCTCTCCCTGTATCCTGCTCTCCAGCCCAGGTCAAGAGCAGGAGCCTGGGGAAGAACAGAATAAACATCCAGTGCTCCTCCACACATCCTCCATTTCTCTGGACTGGAACCTTCTGACCCAGGCACAGCCTTCCTGCACCTCTGTGACAATAGCCAAAGGGAGACTTTACCAAGGAAGAAAACTTCAGAGTTATTACTGCTGCAAAACCTCACTCATTTACGTGGGGATATTGCACTGCTCCCCACCCATATGAACCAGTTTACACCTGCACTTCACCACCCTCAGCCCTCTTCTTTACCACTTTAAATAAGGCAAAGCCAGCTGGAAACACTGATTTTCCGTGTCATCTACATACCCTCCCTGCAGCAGCCCAATGGTGACCTCCAGCCACCAGGAGATTTGCCCATTTACTCACATCCTCTTTCCTATCTTTGCAGCAACTGTGTATTTATGACATGGGAACTCCCTTATTATGTCCAGGGCTGCCCAGGTAAAGGGCTCCTGTTTAAAACCTTCCTGAAATCTGAGTACAGATTGTGAGCCAGACCTCAACATGCTTATTTAGACCTGCAGAAAATTCCAGGTGTTTTTTTTTTTTAAGGCATGACTATCAAGCCACATTGATTTTTTTCCCCCCTAGATACTTAGGCAGCTGTCCAATAATCCTACCTTGCTCCATTTTCTATTAATTCACTAGTTGGTGGTCAAACTTCCAGGTCTGCAGTCCTTGGTTTTCCCCTAGAACCCTCTTTAAAAATTAGTGACACATTTGCTGCTGAAACTATCACCAGGAACACTGTCCTTAGGGGCTGCATCTGGTTTGGTAGTTTATTCTTGCCTGTTTCTGCCAGTTTGGCAACTTACTCCTGCCTGTTATTCCTGTCTTTTTGTTCCATAACCTCTTTAACAGACATTTTAAGGCAGATCCTTCAGTGAATTCTCAGCATGAATGATGTCTCTCTGCCTTTCCTGTCTAGTCTATCCTATTAGTAACCAGAAGTACGTTAATGATGGATAGTTTTCTGGACAACAGCGTGAGAAGCAGGGGAAAAAACCCCAACAAAACACTGAAAAAAGAGTGCAGGCATGAGGTATCATAACCATAGAGTCCATTTCTCCACAGTCAGATTCTGACAGCACGTGCAATCCTAATACCTCCAAAATATGCCAAAAGGGATGCTTTTATTCACCTTACAAAGTGCTGAGGATCTCATTTCCTTGCAATTCAAGTCCTCGCTCCTACTCTCTACCGGGCAACCTGAGCTTTTCTGGGATGAAACTTAACTCACCCTTCTGTAAAGAACAAAGAAGGTAACAAGGAGCAATGACGAAAACAAACAAACAAACAATAAAGCCCAAGCGCCTTCACAGCAGAATTACGCTCCGTTTTGCTTGAGGACACTCGTGATTTGGAGCGGAACCCGGGGCCGCAGCGGGGGGCGTGCCCGGCAGTGCTGGGCAAGGCCGGCCGGGCCCGTTCGGGCGCTGCCGGCGCCGTGGCCGCGGCCGAGCCCCAGGAATCCGAGCTCCCTCCTCCGCCCGCCCCGGCCATTCCCGGTCGCTCCCGGCCGCTCCCGGCCATTCCCGGGCTCCCCCTCACGCACCTGCCGGGCCCGTTCCCGCCGCGGGCGGGGCGCGCGCAGCCCCTGCCGCGGCCCCACGGAAGCCCCGCAGCTGCCGTGAGGGGCGGGCCGGGGCGGCGGGAGAGGCGCGGCCGTGAGGGGGAAGCGCCGCTGGTAGCGCGGGGTTGGCAGCGCCCCCGGTTTACAGATTTTTCGTCCTCAGTGATGTCTCGTCGTGGATGTCGTTTTCTGGAGTACAGACCCTCTGTAAAACAGCGTTTGAATTCTCGCTGGTTTTCAGCATCCACTTGTCGGTCTTTCACGTTAATCGTTAATTCATCAATACAGAGGCTGAGATAATTGGGGGTGTTCCGGCTGGGTTAGAGAAGGCTCGCGGAGACCTTAGAGCCCCTTCCCGTGGCTAAAGGGCCTTCAAGAGAGCTGGAGAGAGACTTTGGATAAGGGCCTGGAGTGACAGGACAAGGGGGAATGGCTTCAAACTGACTGAGGGGACATTGGGAAGAAATTCTTCCCTGTGGGGGTGCTGAGGCCCTGGCACAGGTTGCCTGGAGGAGCATCCCCATCCCTGGAAGCGTCTAAGGCCAGGTTGGACAGGACCTGGGATAATGGGAGGTGTCCTGCCCATTTCAGGGGGTGGAACTGAATGATCTTTAAGGTCCTGTCCAACCCAAATAATTTTGTGATTCTACTCCAAAAAGGTCATGAGCACACATTCTGATGGACATGCATGGTCACAAGCTGGCTTTATAGAGAGCTACATTAATTACTCCCTCAGTTCCCCAAATAACAAGTATCTGGCCTGCAGAAAAAATTGTTGGCTTCAGCTTTTATCCAGATGGAGCATATGGAGAAAATGGGGTCAAAATACAATTTTTCCTCACATGTTCTGGGGACATGCAGTTGGGGCCATTGATTCATAAACAAGTGCTTGCACAAGGGGTATGAGGGAAAGTCTGATGAATCCAAGTGGATTTATTCCCATTGGTGTAATAAAATACTCATACCAAAATAGCAACAGCTAGGACCCAGTGATGCAGAGAATAGGCATTTACTGTCTGCTGCTTTTTGAATTTGGAAGGGAGAAGGATAAATTACTGACTGTAATTTTAGGGGACATTGACAGCTTTGGAGGTGCAGCCAGGAGTATGAGTAGCTAACGCTTCTTATGGAGGCAGAAATAGGGACCAGTTCATTTGAGCATGGAGTCTTGCTCAAATGTGAGTAGGGCAGATGAAAAACTCTGACATAAAACCATGAATGGAGCCCAGAATTTCCAAATGTTACTGTTCCAGTTTAATAAGAAGGTGTAAAAAAATATGAAACAAACCATGAATGGAGAAAACACAGAGTCTGTTACACAATATTCATTCTTTTTGACCATGAAAAAAACAGCTGATATACTTTGGACTCCAAAGCAACTGCAAGAATGCACTGAAAAGCCCTTAAATCATTGTAAAGCATGATGGCACTGCTACTGTAATGGTGTAAAAAAAAACTTAAAAGGGAAGGAAACATGAATAAATCTTAAAGGTATTGATACTGGAGATCTCTGTATGATGTTTTAGTTAAAACAGATAAAAATAAGCTCACAAGACTGAGGAATCCCTGCAGGGATGTTACCTCCTGGCTGCACAGATGTGTTTAGCTCCAGCCTGAAACAAGCCATTTGTGTATTAGCAAAGACAACAATCAATTTAAAAATGATTAACAATGTTGGCTGACTGTCTTTGAAAGAGCATCTCGGACTTCCTGACTTGCATGGTTCACATCCCAGCTTTAATGTGGTATTAATATAAAAGAGGAAGACCAAGAAAGTGCATGAAAAGGAAGATAACCAAACATCAAACTGATCTTTCAGTGAATGATGAAACTTAAAGGAGAAACTGAGCAAGAATGAGAGCTGTGGGAAGGATTTCCTGGGGTCAGACTAGTTCAGCTCTGCAGACTTTTCCCCTGTGGGAGTCTGTGGGACAGGCACTCTCAGGAATGCTGGCTTCTTTGGCAGCAGATCTATTTCATGCCCAAAGGAAGTATTTAAAACCTTTAGCACCTGAGGAATGCAAATTGCTCCAAGCAACATCATATGCCATGGTCTTCATTTGTCCAATAACTTCACTGTTACAGAATCAATGCCTAAAATAGCCTCCTGCAAAAAGCAGATCTGTTTGAGAAGATTAAAATTCCCCTTCCTGTGGGGCAAAAACTTTTTTAATGTGAGAGGAATGGCTTGGAATCTGCGGTTAGAAAATCTGGCTGGTGGAGACCCGGGGGTCTGTGGCACAACGGCTGCGTAGAGCGCGCCAGGCTTTTCTTGGAGCAAAAACTGTTTGCAGAGTGGTTCCCTACAGCTCCCAGGCTGTGCAGAGCCCTGACTTATCATCCTTTTACAGCCAGGACAGCAGAGCAGCATGGAAGCAGGACAAAGCAGTAGGGGCAGATTTTCAAGTTTTCTCTTTGTAAGGTGCCAAATGAAGCCTGAGCAGTGTCTGCTGAAAGCCTCCTCTGTCCCGTTAGGGAGAGACACGGAATTCCCCACCGGCCATCGCCTGGACACTTCACGTGGCCACGCTGCTCTTGCCAGCAGCGTGGGACAGCTGCAACACTTCATGAGCCAACTCTTGAAGAATTCCTGTGGATGAAAGCACTCCAAACAGCACAGGGCTTTTATGACATCCCCTCCTGGCCTCTCCTGACATCCAGTCTTGGCTGCTGCTTCCTACTTATCCACAACTGCCAGTGGGACTTATCCAGAGCTATTTCCAACCAGCATCTGAGGTACATACAGCACTCCAATTGGTACCAGAACAAACCCGCTGCTGGAAGGGAGAGGTGCTTGTGGCTACTTTGGTATCTCCCACACCCAAGCTGAGCCACAGATCAAATGTCCAGTTCTGTAAATCAAGCCCATTCAATTTGTTATGTAAGCAGATGTGTGTGTATTATCCTAAATTTGGGGATATCCATGGTCGGTACCACCAACCACCTGCCTTGCACTCAGGGTGCAAAGGATCCTTCCAAGTGCACTGCAAGAAATGGGAAAACCCAGCAAAGCAACACAGGTTCTGGAGCCTCAGCTCTGGAGCAGAGAGTGCAGGCAAGTCCTATTTAGTAACCTATTAGTGGATTCCACTGAGTCTTATTTGTTTGTTTGTTTTGTGTGAAAGACAAAGATTTTTGTTCTCTGACAAGACAGAAATGGTTGGCTTCACAGGATTGCTCAAGGCAGAAAAACAAATAGATTAGATATTAGGAAGAACTTCTTCCCTGTGAGGGTGGTGAGGCCTTGGCACAGGTTGCCCAGAGAAGCTGTGGCTGCCCTGTCCCTGGAAATATCCAAGGCCAGGTTGGACAGGGCTTGGAGCAACCTGGGATAGCTGAAGGTGTCCCTGCCCATTGCAGAGGTGGAACTGGATGAACTGGAAGGTTCTTTACAACCCAAATCATTTTAAAAAACCCAAAAAACAACCAAGTGAGTAGGGCAAACTGCTGGGCTCTGCTCTCTACATCTGTAGGACTGACTGAGACTTATGTGGTATCCCTGGTGAAACTGGTTTTGGTGGTCCCATAGGACAGCTTGGGAGACTCTCCCAACTGCACAGGAGCAATGGGAAGCTGGAGAGTGAGACCAAGGGCTCAGCTGAACTAGCAGAAGGTGAGGAAGGATGAGATGGAGCTGCACCAACAGTCAGCCAGGCATTTTTAAACGTGGTAGTTTCCTGTTCTGAAGGGGTTAAAGACAGTTCATTCAGTGTTTTCTAGATCAAGATGCAAGCATGCTTATAAATCAGTCAGAACAGAGAAGGGGTACACATGAGAGTGTTGGGGGGATTTGTGGAGAAATATGTATATGTCTGTCCAGTCAGAGCACTGCAAGCCTGAGAGCTGTTAGCCATCTCCAGCTCTGCCCCTCTGCTGACAGTGCTCAGAATGTGCTGGATGCAGGGAAAAAGCCAATTAAAGAAATTCCTCTGGCTCCTTGCCCCCAACCACTTATTCTTGCCTCTCCTTCAGAACAGTTTCCTCTCCACTATACCAGTGCAATAACGTGCAGAGCTGTGCTTAAACCAGCTCCCTGAACTGGAGGAGGTTCACATCCCTTCCCTGTGCTGCCACTGCCGTGTCCATGCCCTCTGGGCTGAGCAACACATCACCTTTGACAGGGATGGCCTGGAGCAGTAAGAGCAGAAAGAGGCATAAATGGGGTGCAAAGCTGAGGTCAGGGTAATACACTGAGGGATCACCATTTTTCTGCATCCTGTGCAATGTCAGCATGCCAGCAGATAGCAGCACTTCAGATAAGCTCCACCAGTGTCTCATAACAGATGAAAAATTGTGCAAATTAGGATGCAGTTGAGCTGATGATGATCATTTGTTTTTACAGGAGTAGTCATGTACCTTTTGCAATACAGAAAGGCTGCTGGGAGGGAACTTGTGTATGAGTGTACTGGGATAAAAATTGGTCATATACTTACTGGCTCCCCTGGGATAAAACATCAGAGCATTTTCCAAAGGAGACCAGAAGTTAAGCAGTGAGTGGGACTTGCTCACTCTCTGACATAGAGGTTCATTACAAAACTTGGCATGGAGAGTGAGCAAAGACTGAAAAGAAAAGAAAGTGGCCTAGAAAGAGCCAGGATCAAAAAGAAAGGGACAATTCACACATAGACCGAGGAGCTTATTTCCACAGGACACTGTGAGTGCTAAAATGTTTGGGTTCAAGAACCTATTGAAGAAATACCAGGAAGAAAAGTCTGTCCAGGCTATTACACACAGACATAGCATCTCTGCTTCAGGAAGTCCCTGAGCCACAAACCACTGGGTCTGGTGGAGAATTTAGGAGAAATATTACTCCATACTTGACCTGTTTTCATACTGTCTGTAAGCTTTGACAGTTGGCTGCTGTAGGGGGTGGATACCTTCTGCTCTGTGGATCTGTTATCTGACTCATTCACCTCTTAGAAACGTTTTGCAGGAGTCACAGTTGGTTTGCTCATCCCGCTTAGCTGATGACTTCTAGTAAATCTGAATTCATCCAGGAAATGCTCAGAAGGTGAAAGAGAATGCTCAAAGAGCGAAAATGCCTCAAATTTTTCTTTGGTGAAACAGGACTGCCCACCCAGCCCCTGGTGTTTGCTATCACAGACATCCAAATTTAGGAAACACATGGGCGTGGGCATACTTAGAGTCATTGACCACAGGCACGACATAGCACTGGTTACTAAAACTGACCTGAAGTTGTTTGCCTTGCAGGATATGGTAAAGAGACTTGGATTGAATATCACTGAGTAAGGTCACAAGAGTTAAGCTTGAAATAGCAGAACTTGAGAACATTTGGGATGTAAACAGGTGACTGGAGGGAGTATGTCACAGGCTTTTTGCAAGGGATAATCATTGACCAGAACTGTTGGCACATAGGACCTGCTCTGAGAAAGGCTTTCCTGCCTGTATCCGTGCTGGCAACACAAAGATTAGCTCTGCATACACTGCAAGTTAATTATAGTTGGAGTAATTTGTAACTCCATCCTGCTTGGCCTCTTACATTAAAAGAAAAATTAAAATGCTGCAAGAGACAAGCTTGTCTAAACTCACAAGGCAGAGCAAAAGACAGAGACCCCTTCTTCTTGGGGTCTGCATTTCAGGTTTAGTTGCTGTAACTAAAATTGCTGCTACATTTTACTGTTGACCTGATTTTAAGGGTAAGAAAATTTACACACTCACCTTGTCTGTCTCCTTCTCTTTTAAATATGCATGTTGAATTCCTGTAGTTTCTCTAATAAAACCTGGTTTCTGGATAGAGGGAAAAGATCTGGAATCTTCTTCCCTCCATCCAAAAAGAAACAAGAATGTGCTCAGCAGTTCCCTACACTGAAGTGTTCTGGGTGATCAGAACTGGCCAGCCAGTGCATGCAGCCTGTGGGACACAGGAGGTGGATGGTGTTGGGGGGCTGGGGACAGGGGAGCTGTCAGCATCACCAGGCCCTCAGGAAAGCAAGAGGAGACAGAAGTTATTGTGGAAAGGAAGGAAGGAAAGGAAATGGGACAGAGGAGTCTAGGAAACTGTACTTTGTTCCATTGCTCAAACAGCAACTTAAACATGAAGGATCTCCAGTTTCTGTCTGAGGCCCCATTTAAACAAAAGAGTTCTTGAACCCTCAAATCTGTCTTCAAACAAATCCCTTAGGTTTGATGTGATTATTTGTTTCCCAGAAAAGTACAGGCAGCCAGAGCTCCAGGGTAAGAATTCAAGTAACTGGAAAGCAGCAGGGTGCACCCTCTGCATATCAATTTTTCAGTTGGCATCAGACTTAGTGTTCCAGTTCCAAGAACTGCCACTGAAAACAAACTCCTCCTTTTGAAGAGATGGGAACTCACATATTCCCAGGGAAAAAAAAAAAAAAAAAAAAAAAAAAAAGGTCCAGGGACATAAATACAATATAGGTAAAGTTTGCTTTGCATGTAAATCACTAATGCTTTCTGCAGTGCCCACTCATTTTTAACATCTCCATTCTCACCCACTGCTTCAGTCAGGATGGGTCTGTGTTGCAGCTTTGCAACACAGCAAAGCTGCCTTTTCCTTTTACTTTAGAAATGTAAAACAGAAATTAAAAAAAAAAAAGAAAGAAAGAAAGATCATATCCATACCAATAAAACTATGTTAGGAAAGCCCCAGCACAAATGTAATTGATAATGAAAAATGAGTCCCTTTGCTAAGGGATCTTACTCTCTTTGAGGCACTAATTCCTCCAAAGTAACCAGGAACACTTCTTGGCACTATAAGCCTGATCTCTGTGTAAGTGGTTTTTATCCAGCTTCAGAGGTAAATCGAGGGCCTAAGGAATCATCTCTGCTGAGCAATGGCTCCTGAAATTGGGCAAAGATGGTGACTGGGCTCCAACTCTTTTGGGACATACGAGCCTCTCTGCAACAAACTTTCAGATAACCTTGTCTAGTTTACCAAGATTAAATCTAACCACCTTCTTGGCAAGCAAAGCTATGATTAAGGCAGCCTCTCCTGGCATTCCTGTGCAGTTTGGGGTGATTATACTGAAATTATCAGTTCCCTGGGCATGTGTACCCTAACCAAAGGTCTTGACACACATGAAGCAGCTGATGTAACCAGTGCTGCTGACTCTGCTGCTGCCCCGTCTGCTTGTCCTTCCAGTGTCCTGGGTGGCCAAAGAGGACATGTAAGAACTGCCATCAGAAGCAGGTTTTATTCCCACAGCAGAATATGTGAATTTCCATAAGGGATGTAAACTGCACTCTCTTTCCAAGCAGGAATCCCTTTTCCCTACTGCAGATTGCTGCCCATCAGAGCTTGGTTTCCCTTTCTGGTCTAGGAGCTGATTGAGATCGACACCACATCTGCTTGCAATGATCTGAAACTTTCTTGCCTTTCTCTGGGCAGCCTCACTGAAGGCAAATCATGTGTGTACAACGTGCACATCTATGTTGCTTTAGTTGGAATATGAATCCCTTTTGGCCTCATGTTAAAATACATCATCACGTGGTGAGAAACAGACATTTTGACTGGAAAGATAGGAACACACAGCCAATATAAATATTCACTGAAAAAATAG
>JADMLD010001162.1:0-45848 GCA_017589585.1 Phylloscopus whistleri
GGTGGTCCAAATATAAGTATGGGGAGGCCTGGCAGATTGATTACATTACCCTGTCCCAAACCCACCAAGGCAAGCGCTACATACTGACCATGGTGGAAGCCACCACTGGGTGGTTGGAGACCTATCCTGTGCCTCATGCCACTGCCCGGAACACCATCCTGGGCCTGGAAAAGCAAGTCCTGTGGAAGCATGGTACACCTGAGAGAATTGAGTCAGACAATGGACTCATTTCAAGAACAACCTTATCAACACCTGGGCTAGGGAACATGGTATTGAGTGGGTCTACCATATTCCCTACCATGCACCAGCGGCAGGCAAAGTGGAGAGGCACAATGCATTGTTAAAAACCCAGTTGAAAGCATTGGGTGGGGGATCTTTCAAAAACTCGGAGCAGCATTTGGCAAAGGCCACCTGGTTTGTCAACACCCGAGGCTCCACCAACCGAGCAGGCCCCGCCCAGGCTGAGCTTCTACATACAATAGATGGAGATAAAGTCCCAGTGGTGCATGTTCGAGGTTTGTTAGGAAAGACAGTGTGGATCAAGTCTGCCACAAGTACAGACAAACCCATTCGTGGAGCTGTCTTTGCTCAGGGACCAGGTTGTACCTGGTGGATAATGCAAAGAGATGGGACAACACGGTGTGTGCCTCAGGAAGATCTGATTGTTGGGTGAGAATCATATGTAAACATCATTGTTTGCTGGATGTCACTGCCATTATCTGTAAATTAAACCATACAAACACGAAATAGAAGGACATGTGTATCGGTTTTGGTCATGTGGTGATGATATGGGGATAAGGGGTGGAATGTGCTGGGGTGACGGTACCATGTATCCCCAATCATCTGTTGGGTTTGTGTTGGATATTGTACTCTGTGCCTTTAATTTGGACCTGAGAGTGAAGCGGGGAGAAAATGCACAGTTTGTTTTCGGAAACCTCTCAGACTGGCCTTGAAGAGTGGGAGTCACCAGATACAGACAGCAAGGGTTTTTTTTCCGGCACTCACTTTTGCTTTGCTTTTGCTTTGTAGCTAGTTAGCGTAGCTTAGGGCTGAGCAGCTTCAGATTTCTTTTTTTTCCTTTTTTCTTTTTTTTCCTTTTTTTTCCTTTTTCCTGCCTGTTTTTGGACTGCTCAAACCTCCCCAAACCGAAGACCCGGGTCGGAGGCTCCGAGAGAGTCTGCACCGGACCCACCAAGATCTCTCCAGTGCCGCAACTTTTCCCAGCAAGGAAGTGAGGAAGAGCTGAGACCAGAAACCATCTACAGGAGAGACTTTGTTTTCCCTAATTTGTCATCTGTCCCGGGCAGCACAAAGTTCTTGTCATCTGGTATTGTTCAATTTATTGTGCTGGGGGAGTGTTTTTGCCAGTTTAATAAACAGGTTTCTTTCCACTTTCTCTTTGAAGAGGTTTTCTCCCGAACTGGTTGGGGGGAGGGGAGGGAGGGTTTCCCTAGGAGTTCTCCTCCCAAATTTGCCTTAAACCACTACACCCTATTCTTTTTATACTCCCTCTTTTCCTCATCCTCCAAAAATAGTTGGAAATAGTGTCAGCTACCAAGGCAGTAAAAAACATCAATAACTACTTTACCTATCTCCTTGTCTCAGTGACTCGTGACAGAGGACTTGGGAGTCTCTTAGTCGATACCCTAATGGAGATGCCTATTAAAAATACAGTGTTATCTGGTTGGTACATAAAGAAGATAAAAGAGGAAGGTACAGCAGAAAATATAACAGAAATCAAAATGCCTCAAAGAATACACAGAACTGAGGCAATAAGGGATGAAACCAAAAATTTTTAGGAAGTCCCAGGCAGTCAGAGACTTGAATGCTTGACTGCAGTGCTGGTGCCACACTTCTTCCATTTTTTTTTCCTCTTTTCATTCAGCTTACAATTGAACTTCTGATGGTATTCTTCCTCTCATTCACCTGTTTTTAGGGGAAAGAAGCAGTTAATTCTGCTTTTTTGAACACGACATTTTAAAGGAGATCTACATGATGGAGACAGAGGTAGCAGGGAGGTGATGTTACTGTTATGTTAATCAGGGTCTCCAGAGTTTAAATTACTTTGTTTTCTCCTCATCAGGCCCCAAAAGCTTCGAGTATTATTTTGAGGAAATAATATAAGGGAAATAAGCTCCATTCCTGTCCCAAATATCTACCATTCAGTTTTCAGGAGTAAGGCCTTTGTGTTCCCTTCTGGTTGTCTTGTCCAAACTGGACCTATACAGAGAGAAGATCCAGCAGACTCATTACTCTCTACACAGAAGTTCTTAAAGAAACCAAGGAATTTTCTTGACATGATCATCTGTTAGCTCTGAAAATTGGACATTTTCTCTCAGTCTCCAAGCTTTTGTCCTTTATTTCCAATGGTGGCTATTGTGCCTTTTCTTCCTCTTCAACTCCCATTTTTCAGATCTTGCCATGTGAGAAAGGTTTGAGGTCTTGCCTATTTTTAGAGTAGCTTCAATAGTGGTCAGCCACAAGTGCACAAGAAATTTTGACTTTGTAGGAAAAATCTGTTCAAGTATACAAACTGGTTCAGACATGGTACAATATTATTAGCATAACATGTAGAAGTTGTTTTTTATTTGTATTTTGCTTTTTTTCCTAATTATGGGCACTTACTTATTTAATGAACAAATGAAGCTGCATACAAAAAATCAGCTTGTTCTAATTTGCTGATATGATGCGTATTTTACAGCTATATTTCTTGACTACAGCAAAACTGATACATGTATTGTAGAAGTCTCTATTTGATTACCAAATCCCAGTCAGGCAGAGTAAGGTCACAAACCTCCAATGGACAGATATGCGTGAGTTTTTCAATTAAATCTGACGGAAATTAATTTGACGCTAACATTTCCCTTTGAGATGCTTTCTGTGTGTGCTTGTGCATACAATACAAGCCTTTTCATGGTGGGAGTTCTTAAAGAATATCTTGGTTTTAAGGGAATAGCTTTTCCCCGCTGAATAGTAATAGGATTTGATATTATATAGGACAAGATCTTCGAAACTTTGATTATCCCACCAGAGAAAATACATTCATGTAAACAGGTTAAAGACATAACATTCTTGGTTTTTTCTGCCTTTGAGGACATTTATCTTGTGGCTTTATCCTGCTTCAGATATTTACTTTTTGTTCTGTAGCATCAAATATGGGTGTTATTGCTATTGTTTTCTTTGATGTCTCAATAATAAGTGCTTATGGATTGGGGCAAAACAGAAATAAAGGCACATGCTGATCAAGGGCAAGGCTCTGAGTCCTTAGCATGTGATACTGCTAGGGGAACAGCTCTGCAAATGAGTGAGAAGGCAGCCTCTATGAAAAAGTGTGGCACAGAAGACGGCTCTGTGAAACCTGGGAGCAGAGTACTTTATCCCGTCTACAGAGATTCCTAGACGGTGGAGCTTGTGGCATCTTTTTTCTCTCTACAGAGTTCTCCAATAGAACCTAGAGAAGCTGTTATGCTAGATATTTTCCATGTGAGGAGTGGAAGGGGAATGGGGAAAAGACATCCAAGAAACAACCTACAAGGGATTTAAGGAAATAATTTTGTACATTTGAAACTTCAAGGCTGTAAAATCTGGTCTTAGTCTCAAGTTGTTACATATGGAATAAATACTAGTTTAAGAATTTAGTCAGTTTTGGAAATTGTCCCAAATATCCCTTTGAAGGCTTATAATTCTTTTACCATGGTTCAGGGAAGCATCTCTAACAATCAGTAGAATCTTCCTGAAATAAACACAGACTGTTAATGCTAAGCTCAGGGAGTCTAGCACTCTCAAAGTGATCTGCTGCCCTTGATCTATGAGGGAAGTTGTATTAAGGGTCATTGAGAAAATTGCAATTCCTGTAAGACTGCTTAGAGGTAGTTTACGTCCTGAATGTTTGGAAATGGAATGATTGCATGATATTCTTATATCACACAAATTTCATATTCTTATAAACCCTAATGATTTTATGTAATGGTAATTCCATGATGTGAATTCTTAACATTCTTCTTTTAGTATTTTCATGTCAAGCGTGGAAGAATTGCGCGTTAAAATTGGCACAAAAAACTTACTGAAAATAAGAGTACTGTATCTTAAAAATCATAGTCAATAAACTATGAGAAAAAGGAGAACTACCCTGAAATTTTGGATTCTCTCAATTTTAGTGCTTATCTCTCAATCAACTGCTTATACTTTTTTGTTTCCACCCAAATACACCTATTGAGTTCTTAGAACCCCATTTTTCAGAAATAGTTCTATTTTGGGCATAAAGCAGCTTGAGGGAATAAGTTACAGAGCAAGGCCATAAAGGTCTTCCAGGAGCAGGAACATATGAAGATAGAACTCATTAAAATCACAGCATGATATGACTTATATGAGTCACACGAATAAATAATCTAGAAGTGTGTGGACTTTATGCATGTTTTATTTTATCTTGAAAACCAATGTAGTTTAAGCACCCAGGGACACTCAAGGCTCAACTCAAGATGCTGAAAGCACTAAACAAGTACTGGCCTACACAAAACCATTTACATTTAATACATTGATATAGCTTGTGGCATACAATATTAATAATAGTTCTCATTTTTTACACTCTGTCCAACCTAATCCAGATCATTTGAAACTAAAAACATTGATCCAAAATGCTTTGCGCATGCACGTGTCCCATGAACATGGGACTTAGTCTGTTTCTTTGTAGCCTCAGAAGATTGAAGTCAACATAGCTTTATATATTTAAGAATGCTTTTCTGATTCATCCTAGTTCAGGATTTGTTGAAAATTACTTCCATGTACTCAATATTCAGTTTTAAATACTTTCTATAGCTTCATAGAGCATATGTTGATACAATTTACTTCCATTCTGATCAATTTTTTTTTTTCAAAAGTGGCTGGTTTTTGTCATCCTTTCCCTCTTCTTAAAGCCTTTTATTCATTCACTGGCTAAATCCATTCATCCTTGAAAATTAACAGCGTGTTCTGCCCTATCCAGGGGACTACACTCTCCACCTCTTCATTACTGGACTGCATTGTACCATTATCTTAACTTGTTCTCTTCATGGCTGCTGGGACCTATTTTATTTGATGCAGTGAATCTCTCATTACAGGCTTATTAGCATCCATGTCAAGACAATGTGAAAAGTTCTCCTCTTTCAAGACTGATGAATACAAATAAGTAGAGAATAGAACCCATGAGCAATCTTTATCATTTCACTGCCACATTAATACCTCTAACTCTAATTGACAGGGCAATTAAACCCCAAAGATATCCCAAGAAAGCAGCCTGGGTAGCTGTGATCATGCCATGTAAGCGACATAGAACACATTCTGTGAAATAGGATCAAAATGGTTTCTGCACATTTTGTGTCACTAAAGCAGCTGTCCTGATGATTTACATCCTATTAAATCCTATTTAATGTTCTTTGAGCATATTATAATCAATTAAAATAGTTTTCATTTCAGATAACAGTTTTGGAATTTTGAAACTGGGAATAGCTTCCTTTGGACAAAGACACCTAAGGGCTCTCCTCTATAGGACCCCTGTCATTCACTCACCTCTCAGTCCTCAGGTTTGTAACAGTTCAAGGTCAGGCCTCTATGGGAGTACTCTATAGGAGAAAAAAAATTGTTTTTCTACTCTCTTCCAAATCTTCACTCATTGTTTTTCCCAGAATTGGCCCTTGTCTCTAGTTTCTCTGCAGTTGCTACCACATTATTTCCACTCTTCATCCTCTTTCTAGCTCCTATTTTTTTTATTAACCATCTCTTATATCACTTGGGTTGCCTGCTCTTCTGAGCATTCCAGCTGCAGGAACAGTGATTTTTCCATTTGTGGACAGTGCAATTGTGAGGGGACAGATGTATGCTTTCACTAGACTAGACTAGAATAGTTCATCTGGAATAGATATAAAATGATCATCCAGTGATAGTCCAACTGCCTGTTCCATTCAAGGCTGATCAAAAGCTAAAGCATGGTATTAAGGGCATTGTCCAAATGCTTCTTCAACACTGACAGATGAGGGGACCTCTTGAGGAAGCCTGTTTCCATGGTTTGATCACTGGTAAAGAAATATTTCCAAATGTCAGGCCATTGAGCCTCATGAGATTCATCCCATAGCAGTGAAGGAGCAAGCAGATGTTACAGAAGGACTCCTCTCATTTACTTACACAATAGTCCTGGGAGTCTGGTGAGGTCCCCACTGACTGGTAGCTAACAAACACAACTCCAATTTACAAGTCCTGCAGAGTCCTGGCTGTACTCACAGGCCTCAGTGGATGGGACTGGCTTCTCCTCACTCCCTCCGTCTCCTGCCATGGGACCAGAGGACATGTCCCACCTCTGCCTGAGACCTTCAGTCCCTGCCTGAGCCCTGCTGTAGGTGTGCCTGGCTCTGCCCCTGTCTCCTGGGTGGGCCTGGGACCTGCACTGCAGAGAGCTGCTCCCCGAGGTGGAGCCCTCAGACCTGGGTCAAACCTTGTCATGCAGAGTTCTGGGTTTAACATGGCACAACTGCCCTATTCTATTTCCTGTGCTCATAATGAGTCAAGTAACAATGATCATTATTTTCAAGAAATGTCATGGTTTTTCAGCTTCAAAGACACGTTCAAGAACACATAACACACAGGTTATAACTGGGAGCAGGATATTATCTTAATTTTTTTTCCATTTGTTTTGGAACTGATGCTCACAACCATTACCACAATGTGTATGTGTAGCCAGGAGCAGGCTGATATGTTCTTCACTTTAGCTTTAAAACCCAGCCTTTGTAGTCTGGAAAAGGCAAGTGACAGAGCTACAGAATGCAGCAGCAGGAATATAGGTTCAGCAGCCCTTGTTTCCTGAAAGGTGAGAACACAAAGACTGAAGATCTGTACCAACCTCACACACAAAAAAAGAAGGAATGTATGGTACTGTGGGATATTTTACAAATTATAACACATATTGATGACAAGCACAATTTTTACCTTCCAAGACTTCCTTTTTTGCTGTGCTTCCTGGCCAGGGATGCATGGCCTGTGCTTGTATTGCCCTGTGCCTGTTCTGTGCTTGTTTTGCAGGCAGGAAAACTGAAAAGTTGCAGCTCTGGATGGATGCAAGAACCCCATGGAAAATGGAGGCAAGGGAAGAGCAGAGCTCAGCCGCACTCCAAGCTTGCAACGGGCAAGAGAGCCAGAGAGAGCCAGGGCACGAGTGGTGCCCTGGAGGTGTGAGGGCGGCAGGCAAGAACAGAGCCACAGGGAGCCCTGACAAGGGGCTGTGCCCAGTGCTACAAGAGGACAAGAACCAAGCCCCAGGTCACCCTTTGGGCCCCCCCTGGGAGTCTGGAAAGGTTCCTGCCCACTGCTGCAGGGCAAGCATGACAGGCCATCTTCATGGGGCATGAGCAGCAGGCAGCAACCAAGCCAAAAGGGACTGAAGGAGCCCTGAACGGTGGTCATGCTCAGTGCTGCAGAGGAAGACAAAACTCCCTTGGAACCAGTGCCAATCTGCCCTGGGGGAAAAGTCCTTCTTGACCCCAGTGCTACTGATTGGCCATCCTGAAAATGGGCTCTGGAATTAAGGGATGCAGTGGAAACACAGGTCTCCTTAGAGAACCACATCCCATCCTGCTTGTTAACCAGAGACAGCTGGACAGGACAACCCAGGGTCAGCCAGGCCAAGTGCTGGTGGCACAATAGATAAGAGTGTCCAAGGACACTCATGTAAGTCCCTGATCCAAAGAGGTAGATGACTGGTTTTTTTTTTTTTTTTTTTTTTTTTTTTTTTTTTTTTTTTTTGTTTTGTTTCTTTGTTTTTTTTTTTTTTGGGGGGGGGGGGTTGTTTGGTTGGTTAGTTTTTTGTTTGTTTGTTTTTTAACCTTTCCCTCTCCTAATAAACCAAAACTCTTCTAGGGATCTTTAAAAGATCCTGTCCTTGAAAATAACAACAACCTGGGCACAGGGAGGGACCAGGTGACAGTTTGGTGCTGCCCTCAGCACCAGTGGAGGTCTGTGCAGGGAAAGAGCCAAGAAAAAGCTCAGACTGACACACACATGTGTCTTCCCCCAACAGAGATC
The DNA here is from genome assembly GCA_017589585.1 of Phylloscopus whistleri. NCBI lineage: Eukaryota > Metazoa > Chordata > Aves > Passeriformes > Phylloscopidae > Phylloscopus > Phylloscopus whistleri. Next base: position 8,047 of record JADMLD010001162.1, read on the forward strand.
TTTGGGTACTGGGCTAATTCATCAAGGCAGCAGTAACTTGGCTCTTAGAAGTTTCACTTCACACTGAACATGAACTAAACTTCTGCTCAGCTGGCACTGATTGAGGTTATGTATTTTTAGGGTTCAGGAAGGTAGGGGTGATCCTGTGATGTGCCTAGGGCTTTTCCCCTAGAAGATATTCCTGAGAAGATTGTACAGATGAGGCAGGAAAACTCTCCTAAAAACCCTTTCTCTCCCAGGCTGGAGACTGTAACTCACTTGATGACTTCCCACTAGTCTTAGTAAAAACACCCTAAGGAGGTAGAAAATGCCCAGCTGCAAGTCTGGCTGGAGTGATTTACAGCTCCCTGAAAGCTGCAGGCAAAGCAGCTTGGGAAGCACAGCAAGAACAGACAGACCTGCCCTTCCTTGGGTGGCCCAGTACTCAGTCGCAAGCACTACCACGAGGGAGAGAGATTAAAACTCAATGACAGTATAGATTTTGTCCACATTTTTGACTGGTTTGCCCCAAATTGTGCTTGATGCTTATTTTGCAGTTATCTATCAATTTTCAACTTTATTTCTCAACGGGATGAGAGCAACAGAGGGTTTTACTGGTCGCTGAGCTAATGACCACACCCTTGTGCCCGTCAACGGCGATCCAGTGGGGCTGTAGGAAAGGAAAACCTGAATTTTACAATGACCTGGCAAGAAGTATGTGCAGAGACTGGCATGAAATGTCAGGATGTTCTTACCTCTCCAAGCGGTGCAGGCAAGCAGCATTGAGAACAGAAAATATGAGCTGTTATCTCACCAGATTTAAACAGGCCAACCCCTGTGCATGATGTACACAGCACCCTCCCATCACAAAAATGTAAAACTAGCAGGTAACGTGCTTCTAAAGGAGAAGTGCTTGGGCTAATTACTCGAAATGATTATAAAAGTCAGAGGCACAAACGATGGCACAGCATGGCCCACGCACCCCATTTTTTTCTCCCGATGCCGTGCACCTGCAGGGGAGAAAGGACTGCTATGACAGATTTGGAAGGCAGTCCAGGCTGCCAGCACAGAGCAGCAGACTGTGACATCAGCGGTGGCCACAGACTCCATGGATGGCAACCTAAGTGAGCAATGCACTGTGACCTCACATCCCTCCATTGCTTATGTTTGGGCATGGGCAGAGCCTGGCTCAGACTCGCTCGTGCCTGGACTCCTGGCAAGCGTGTCTAGGAGGACTGGAAGCCCGCGAGGTCATTGGGAGCTGCTGCCAGCAACTCTCGGTTCTCATTCACGAGACTTTGCCTGTTTCTTTAGCCCTACCTGGTTCAGGAAGCCAAGTACTGTGGGTGGTGCTTGCAGCAGCACAGGTGAGCAGTGCAGGAAACATGCCTACAGAGTGGCCCTGGGGTGGGCGATGGCGTCTGGGGAGCTGTGAGTGTGTCCTTCCTGAGGCGCCTGGGCATTTCTTCTATCCACCCATCTCCCTGGGACAGCAAGTGACCGTTTTGCAGTGTGTCACACCATCAAGAGGGAGCAGCTGCTGTCCCTAGCTCTGCTGCAACATGCAAACATGGCCACGCAGACAGAGTGGAACTGCCCCATCTGCCGTGACATTCCAGGTGAAATCGCTTCTGTAACACCCTGTGTCCACCTGTTCTGCCTGGGCTGCATTGTGCGCTGGGCCAAGAGGAAACCATCATGCCCCCTGTGCAGGCAGGCTATCGACAGCATCATTGACTCTGTTTGGTCAGAGGAAGACTTTCTGGAGATAGTTCTCCCAAGCCCCTCGGACTCATCAGCTGCTGGCCATCAGCATGAGCAGGGGGCTGCGGAGCTGATGCCCACGACTTACATAGCTGGTTTCCCACCAGAGCTCTGGGCAGGCTTTTTCCAGGACTGCCCAGAAATCCTAGAGCCCCTGCTGCCCTGGCTGAACCGGGAGTTGTTGGAGTTGCTCAGGACCCGCTGGTGGGAGGTGGCTGTGGGCACAGAGTGCCATTGTCGCCAGTTTGTGCCGCTGCGGACTGAGTGAGGAGGCCTTGGTCCGGAAGCTGCACCCCACGCTGCAGGAGCAGACAGTGGCATTTGTGCACCGCCTCATCGACACTGCCGCTGACAGGTGCAGTGATGAGATCCTGCGGCAGATGAACCTCCTGAACTCCCATGCTGACGAGGAGCAGCGGGAGCAGCGGGAGCAGCGGGAGCAGGAGGAGGAGGGTCCCACAGCCATCCCTGGCTCCTCTGCCTCCTCCCGCCAGGGGACTCCCAACCCCATCATGGCCTCCTCCTGCAGCCCTGTAGTCTCCAATGTGGAAGCTGACGTGGGAACGTTGGACGCCCCCCATTGCTGGGAGCCCGGGCGCTCTCCATCCGCGCCGGTCCCTGCAGAGCGGGAGCAGCGCCAGGAGGAGCCCGGCGGGGCAGCAGCAGGAGCAGGCCCCTCTGGCCGGCGGTGCAGCCGCAGCCCTCCCGCTCCTGGCCGGGACAGGGACTGCTCGCCCGAGGGGCCCCAGCGCCCCGTAAAGAGGAGGACCTCTGGCCCTCAGGACTCTCCACAGCCCCCAAAGAGGCTGTCCCGCCGGCGACGACACAAGCCGAGAAGCCGTGATTGTAGAAGAAGGAAATAAATGTTGGTTTCTTCGACACAGTCTCTGAGGGTTGCTTTCTCCCCCTTCTCCTGGTCTTCTCCTTCTCACACCCCACTGTGGGTGGCAACTGCCTGCTTTTGGGCTTTTGGGCTTTTGGGCACGGCCATGGGCCTCGGGAGCCGCAAGGCCATACCCGCGGCATCTTCTGTGCAATAAATCCCGCTGCACTGCGGCGCGGGCAGCAGGGACAGACAGCTGCTTTATCAGAAACGACGGCCTCAGCCTGCACCCAGCGCTCCGCCATGTCCGCCTGCCGTCACTTTCTGCCCTGCTTTCTCAATGTCAGCCAGGGCACCCTCACTTCTCGGAAGGCTGCCAGGGAGGTACAGAACATGGGCGGGGACATCCGAGCTAAAGACAGGACTCGGAGTAACAGGATTTGGAGGGAAGAGGGAAGGGGAAGGGAAGGGGATGGGGTAGGGGATAGCGGGCTGAATTGGGCTGCTGGCAGTGCAAAGATCTAGAACATGAGGAGGTGCCCAAGGCTCTCAGCCCTTATCTTCTGGAGAGCACTGGCAAGACCAAGGGGATCCCTTCAGGAGGAGCACTGCAAAGCTTTCTGTTCTCATTTCCTGCAGAGACGGGGCAATCTGTTGATGTTTCCCACAGCCGTCAGGCTAGAATTTAAGTGGTTGAATTGTTTAGCAATTTCATCCATTGCTGAAGCAGTTTTAGCCGTGGATGGAAAGGTGTATGCTACCCAGAGCACAGAGGACTTTCCAGATTTTTAACTACCAAGTTCACAAATATCCACAACAATCACCTTGTTTCTTAACTCAGTATGCATTTCCTCTGCTGACTGAGCCCTGCCTAAATGCACCAAGACCTTTACCCACACAAGCATGCTGGAACCACCTGAGGGAGCAGCTTCATGTGAGGGCCTACTTTGGATTTGACACCAAGTGCCTGGTCCCTAGAAAATGGTCTGTGACTTGTCTGGCAAACTGTTCTGCAAAAACGTTTCCCTAGAAGTCAGCATACCAAAGAAGAGGAAACCAGAAACTGAATTCACACTGCTTCTGCTGCAAGAAATCTGTCATCCTCCAAGTGCCCTCACAGCTGCTGCTCTTGAGGCAGCTGTTAACTCTGCAAGTAAACTAAAATCATTCATGTCATTGCCCACTCAAACTTTGGGGTGAAAGCTAACATTTTTATCAACTTGATACTGCCTGGGAAGATGATACGACAACCCTAGACCTAAAGTAGAGAATTCTGCCTCAGAAATTATGGGGGTTAACTTTCCAGAAGTGTCAAACAAATGTTTGAGCACTCAACTTGTATGATATACAGTGGACTGTCTCACTGCTTTATCTCTGTTTTTCCAATAAGTGCATGAAACAACATAATTCTTCACCTGAGCAAGAGCCATTAAAAACCAAAAAACCAACACCCTTCCCTTTCCCCTTCCCCTTTCCCCTTCCCCTTCCCCTTCCCCTTCCCCTTCCCCTTCCCCTTCCCCTTCCCCTTCCCTTCCCCTTCCCCTTCCCCTTCCCCTTCCCCTTCCCCTTCCCTTTTCTGTGTCTCATCTTTCTCCATAGACACTGGGGAAATCTCTGATGACAATTCTTCCCAGCCCTGCACTAGCAGAAGGCAATGAATACCCATAACCATCTCCCAGCCTAGGCACTGGCTCTGTCACCTTGTGGGAAGGAGGTGTGTTTCTTCTGTTGGCGGGGGCGGGGTGTGTCAGGGCTGTGGATCATCTCAAGATAAAGGGGCCATCTGCACAAATTTGCAAAAAGCAAGTGTCATGTGTTTTTTTTAAACTCATCAGTGTTCAACTGAGGTTTTCACAGGATGGCAAAACACCACATCACTGACACTAGCTCAAAGATCAAGCTTTCAGTCTGGTGCAAGAGGTGCTTCTCATTTAAATGGTTGCAAACCACTTGGAGGTGAGCAATACCTGTTCACTTCCCCATGAATGTTCTTTTTCGCTCCTTGTACTCATTTTTAGAAATGTCTGGTCTGTTTTCTATGGAAAACACAAGAGCCTGAGGACAGCAGCACCCTCTCAGAGGGAAGGTCCATCTGGCCCAAGACTCTCTCCCCAAAGTGTCCAACCACCAGTGTCTGAAGAAGAGCACGTGAGCACTGAAGTCTAGTCCTGACTGCGTCCTGGGGCTGCTCACAGGCCTCAGTGGCTGGGACTGGCCTCCCCTGGGACCCCCAGCCCCACCACCTCCTGACAAGGGCCCAGGGGACGTGTCCCACCTCTGCCTGGGACCTTCAGTCCCTGCCTGAGCCCTGCTGTAGGTGTGCCTGGCTCTGCCCCTGTCTCCTGGGTGGGCCTGGGACCTGCACTGCAGAGAGCTGCTCCCTGGGGTGGAGCCCTCAGACCTCGGACCTTGTCATGCAGAGCTCTGGGTTTAATGTGGTGCAACTGCTCTGTCCTGTTCTATTCCCTGCACTCACCTCGAGTCAAATGATGGTGAGACTGTTATTTGTGTGAAACTCCAGGGAGCTTCTGGTCAAAAAACACATTCAAGAGCACATGACACACAGGTTACAACTGGAAATAGGATATTGTTTTAGTTTTAGTTTTTGTTTTTCTGAATCAGTTTCAGAGCTGATGCTCACAACCATTACCACAATGTGCATGTGTAGCCAGGACCAGGCTGATGTCTTCTTCAGTTTAGCTTGAAAAATCCTCTGTAGTATGGCAAAGGCAAGTGACAGAGCTATGTAATGCAGCAGAAGGAATAAAGGCCCAGCAGGTCCTATTTCCTGACGGGTGAGAACATGCAGAATGAGAATCAGAAGCAACAACACCAAACAACACACGTGTAATACGTATCAATGACAAACACACTTTTTGCCTTCCAAGATTTGCTTCATTGCTGTGCTCCCAGGCCAGGGATGCATGAAAAAAGCACTCTCATGTCTGTCCTGTGCTTGCAGGCAGGAGAACTGAAAAGTTGCAGCTCTGGATGGATGCAAGAACCCCATGGAAAATGGAGGCAAGGGAAGAGCAGAGCTCAGCCGCACTCCAAGCTTGCAATGGGCAAGAGAGCCAGAGAGAGCCAGGGCACGAGTGGTGCCCTGGAGGTGTGAGGGCGGCAGGCAAGAACGAAGCCATGGGGGCCCAGAGGAGCCCTGACAAGGGGCTGTGCCCAGTGCTGCAAGAAGAGAAGAACCAAGCCCCAGGTCACCCTTTGGGCCCACCCTGGGAGTCTGGAAAGCTTCCTTTCCTTAGATGAGGGTCATGAGGGATACTTTCAAGGAGCAAGAGCACCAGCCACCTGGCCAAAATGGCCGAAAGAAGCCCTGGCAAGAGGTTGTGCTCAGTGTGGCAGAGGAAAGCAAAAAAAAAAAAAAAAACAAACCAAAAAACGCACACAGCAAAACAAACAAAAAACCCCCAAACCAAACAAACAAAACCAAAACAAACAAACAAACACAACAAAACAACAACAACAACAAAAACCCCGGGGACACTTGCAGCCCACTGTGGGGTAAAAAAAGGCTTTCTCCCCGCAGATGCAGGGCATGACAAGCCATCTTCATGTAACATGAGCAGCAGAGACTGCCAAAGGGACCAAAAATGTAAAAGAAGGGGATCAGATGAGCCCTCAGCAGTGGGCAGGCTCAACGCTTCAGAGGCATGCAAAACTGCATTGAGGAAAATTCCTCCCTGACCCGAGCACTAGCCATCATCTATTTTCAGAGAATATGCAAAAGACCTGTCTACTCCACCCACAGGCTGGCTCTGCCTTCCAAAAGACGCCCAAGCCCTATGCTGCCCTACATGGAGTCATCACAGGAGCTTCTGAGACTGGCCACATGCCAACAGTTTGATCAACTTCAGCAGCACAAATTTTTGTGTGCCTTGAAGGGCACCAGTGGGTATTCCAAAACACTGGAATCCTGCCAACATTTCCGCACCTCATTTCTTATGGCTGCTGCACCTGGCTTCACAGGGGTTGAAGACAGAGTGCTCTGCAGTGCTCCTCAAGTGTTCTTCCAGAAGGCATTTCTTTGGTCTTACCACTTGGTTTGGTGCTCCTTCTCATATTCTGAGAAGCTGGCATCTGTTCCCTGAAGTCTGAAGCAGGGTTTCCATCTATCCAATGGGCTTTGAGCATGGCCCTACTAGGAGCTGGCCTTGCAGCAGAGAACCTTCAGCAACCATATCCAGCCTCCCTCAGGCCCCACCAAGTATTTACAATAGCTCCTTAAGGACTTTCTCTTGGATGTCTTTGAGCTGATCCTGGGCCAGCTCTGTGAGTGGGACATAGGAGCCCCCATGTGCAACCCCACTCACTGCAGCTGTGCCCACCACACCGCTGTCCAGCATCCTTCATAGAATCATTGAACCATAGAATAGTTAAAGTTGGAAAAGGCCTTTAAGAACATCAAGTCTAGCCATCAACCCAGCACCACCACCATATTCCCCATTAAACCATGTCCTCATGTGTCATATCCACATGTTTTTTGAACATTCCAGGGATGGTGACATCTCCAGCAGTCTGTTCCAGTGTTTTAAAACCCTTTCAGTGCAAAAAGGTTTCCTAATATCTAATCTAAACCTCTCCTGATGCAACTTCAGGTGATTTTCGCTCATCCTGCTACAGGTTAACTGGGGAAGCGATTGACTCTCACCTGTTTATAACCTTCTTTCAGGCAGTTGTAGAGAGGGATGAAGTCCCTCTGAGCCTCCTTTTCTACAGGCTAAGCAACCCCAGCTCCCTCAGCTGCTCCGCATAAGACTTGTGCTCCAAACCCCTCACCAGCTTTGTTGACCTTCTCTGGACTCACTCCAGTGCCTCAATATCTTTCTTGTAGTGAGAGGCCCAAAACTGAACACAATATTAGGCCTTCAGAAGAAGGCCTTTGGAGTGCTGGCCCTGAGGCTGTCCCTGTGTCCAAGAGTCTGCCCCTGCCCTTGGTGGCTATATACTAGACACAGCTTCCAGGTACTCAAGACGTGTCCTCCTCTGCTTGGCTTCCAATGACCAACCTTGTGCTGTTACTTCTCTCTCAGGTCATGGGATAATCCAACCCCACAGCCCAGAGACCACCCGTATCAGCTGCCCCTTTCTGTGCCAGAACTAATGTCTTTGAAGTCCCACTGGGGATTTGATCTGTCTGGTTACAAACCCTTTTCCTGGGCATATGGGGGCTGATTTCAGCAGCTGCGGGCCAGAGGAAAGCCAAAGTGTAGCCAGAGCTGTAGGCTGAGATGGACAGTGCCATAAGACCACCAGGGAAATAGACACTTTATAAAAACAAGTGAACAGAGGTGACACTGATGTGATGAAAATATCAGTCTTTTTTAGTTCTTGAACGTTTGGATCTTTGCCCAAAGCAGTCAGATGAACATGACTTGCAAACTGTGAAAATGGCTCATTGTTGCTATTGTAGTCACATCCACTTGCCTCGCTGAAACCAAAATGAGCAACTCCTCTGTTAACTGTAGCAGGGCATTTCACCATCCCGCCACACCCCTGCCCCTGCTACCCGCCCCCCACCCCCTTCCCCACTCCCAAGAGCTTATCTTTTGCTTGTTAGCTGGTGAAATAACCTAGGGCATCTCTCCCCTCACATGAGCTTCACATGAGCTCGCTAACTGGTGAAATAACTCAATCAGTATAGCTTGTCTTATAGTGAGTTCTTTTTGGCATCGTGGGAGTAATGCTTTCATCTCACTGTGGAAGCAAGATGTGGAGACATAAGCTGGAATTCTTGACTGACAGACACTTCACAAATTATAAATGCTACACCAAACTTTCACAAAGCAGAAGTCTTCTGCACATTCCCTGGAAATATGTGAAGCTTTCTCTCCACGAAGTAGGCATCCCAACTTTGTGGTTACTCTCTTTAGGGTTCAGTACAGTATTGTCAATTTGATGGCAAGTTACATAGAGTCCTAATCTACACTATTTCTTTCCTAGCTTTAATATAGGTACTTTAATGTCGTGCAGTGTTTTATGTAATCTGCTAGTAGTTATTTTGTTTTATAATGTGTAGTAAGCAACTCTGTTTAAGGCCTTTTTGTCTGTTATCTCCTGTTTATTCATTAAATAACTCATTTTATAATAGGCCTGGTCTGCCATCCTTAAAACTTGTGGGCTGAGGAAATTTTAGGTGTGGGCCACCTAAATTTAAGCTGCTGCCAAAAATCTGAGGCTGAAGCAGGACTTGTCTGAAGCTCCCATTTGATCAATAACGCATCCATTGGCTGGGTTTATATGGGATACAAGGCACACTTCAGTAATGGTGTAAAACTTTTAGAGCTCATTTCTCATGATGCCTAAAGAGTTTTGGCTTTTTTTCATACATTTGTTGCTTTCTAGATTTTTAATATATAGTTGTATACTTTCTAGTATTTTTCCTGCCCTCTCTCACATTTTACAGCAATAACCCTTTTTAACATATTATTGAAATTCTGTTTAGTCTTATTCTCAAGAAGAGAATTGCTGACACAGGCATCTTGTTTTTCACTAGAATTTGAGAGACTCAAGATACAGGGCAAAGAAAATGGTGGGTTGTTGGAGCAACTGATCTATTGGATGTACCTGCTAGATATACTAATAAATTAATCTTATAAAAATTGTAAAAATCTTGTATCACATGTGTGTTTAGCCATATTTGTGCAACTGAAAGCTTTCATTAAAGAGTTGCTTTCTATCTTACTGCTCTTAATATTTGGTGTCTTGGTTTGGAAAGACAGGTATCTGACAGGGAAACTGGGGTTTTCCCTCAGAATAGAGAATGTAAACCCCTCACCCCCCGCCAAATTAGAATTTTGCAATTAAGGGCTCTCAGGCAAAGATTTGGGAATAGGAATAACAGCTCTTTACTAGGAATATCAATAATACAAATGTGGTAGAAAAACAAAACCACCCCACCAAACCAGCCAACAAACAACAATTTTGCAAAACCCTGACAGAGTCAGAGCTACAACCTGATGCCCTGTTAGTCAGGGTGTTGGAAGCAGTCCAAAAGTAAGTCCTCCTGGAGTGGCCTCCAGATGTGGTTCTGTTGAGGTAGAGATGATCCTGTAGCCAAAAAGGGTCCAGGGGTGGTGAGAAGGGGTCTGGTGATGGTGAGAAGGGGTCTGGTGATGGTGAGATGGGGTCTGGTGATGGTGAGATGAGGTCTGGTCTTCCTCCCAGAAATTGGGGTGAAGCAAGAGAGCTCCTGTTCCTGAGTCTCAGTTTTTTCCAGGCAAGAATGGTTGGCTCCCCCCACTGGGTGGAGCATCTCACAATAAGATGATGGAATGTGGATTGTTGGGAAAGATGAAGCAGCAAACTCTTGCAGAAATAGTTTATTAACAAAAAATTCTAAAAGTATAAAACCCACAAGAGAGATAGAAATGAAAGCAAGATTCGAACCATAAACAAGAGAACAATGAGTCAATAGCCAAAGCTCCTGATTAAGCAATTCCCCTCCCCAAACAGAAGGGGTTTGGACTTCTCAGGTATCAGGGAAAAGGTGGTTCTTCAGGTTTTTAGTATGTAGATTAGCATGGTAATGCAATAGTCCCTATAGGCTGTATGTAAATGTTGTTGGTTTTTGTATCTTCAGGTGATTGGTTAATGCTCATTAGAATATTCATGATAGAAAGGGTTAAAATGGAATGTAACAGGTAATTCGCTCTCTTCTTGCCTCTTCTTCCCCCTTTTTGCCTTGTGCTCTTTGCTTGGTTGGATCCTTGTCCCTTTAGACCTTTCCTGCTGCTGTTCCCTGGTCAGGCTGTCCCCCACGACTAATAAAACCACGTGTTTCTTTGGACTTAAACAACCGCGAAACATAATTTCTTCAATTGACGCCCATCGTGGAAAACGCCGAAGCAGCCTGATTGATTTCAACGCCACTCTTCTCCGTCTACGGTAATTTGAAAGACTGATTCCTTACCCTGAGAGGCTGTCCTGAGCGCAGGTCCAGTGCTAAAGCACAGGGACCTGAAGCTCTTAAAATATTTCTGCCCCAGGGAGCCCCTAAGCCCAGCTGTGGGGTTTCCCTGAAAGGGGTGAGCACGGGTACGCGCTGCACGTGGTGTGTCCGGAGCTCTATAAATATTCGTTTGTTGCAGTATTACCGGGAGCCGGTTACTCGTTGCTAAGGCGACGTGTGGCCGAGGCTTTACCGAACCTATTACTGCGTTGTTTTGAGCCCGGTCGAGCCGTTACGTTGTAGCAGCCGTCCCGGGGCTCGTTTAGGAACTCCTGTTAAGATCCTCGGCGACTGCAGGATCTATTAAAGTGTCCTGTGAAGGACACGAGGTGCCTGGCCATCACCTCAGTTGGAGTTCGTTTTGGGATGCCTCTCTCTCCCCTCATCCGACTACTGGTAAGTATTAAAATACTATAATAATGGGACAGGGATTCTCAACCACAGATTATGATTTTTACAAGCAGCTAAAACATTTATTAAAATCTCACTCGATTGATCTACCTAAAAGTGAATTAAAAGGTCTCTTAGCATGGACTTTTCATAATTTTCCAAACGCTGATCGATCAATTATCTTTACCAGTAACTTTTGGGAAATAGTTGCTAACAAACTTTTTAATGAAATTTCTCGCAGAAATTTTACTGTTACAGAACATCTGCCTGCTTGTAGAGCCTTAGTCGAGTTATTTTCTCCTCCCTTAAATCATACAAACCCCACTCTGTCTGTTCCCCCAGTCTCTGCTAGCCCCCCGAGCCCCTCACAGCCCTCTGAGCACATGGAGCACGTGGCCGCCATCTTCCCCGCGAGCACGTGCTCCGGGGTCCCCCCTGCCCCCGCCATGCCGGTCCCCTCCCCCGCGGCTCCTCCCCCTGCCGAGCCTCTCCCTGCTTCTCCCGCTGCGGCGTCCTCCCCCCCCCGCTGTGCTATTCCCCACCTGCCCCGCAGTTTCTACCACCATTCAACCTGTCCCCACTTTCCCCACAGCTTTCCCTTCCCCCGCAGCGCCGCTCCACACTGCTGCCCCCCCACACCCGGCTGCCGAACCTGCACAGCCGAGCCCGGCTGTTGTTCTGCCTTTCCCCTCCCCCGCCGCTTCCCCCCCTTCCCCCCCGAGCCCCCGCGCGGCGCCTCGCTCTCCCCCCACATCAGCTTCCCCCCTCCCCGGTCCCCTGACCCCCGCCCGCCCGACCCCTGCTCTTGCTACGCCATCTCCTCCTCCCTCGCCATTTTCAGCTTTCTCCGATCCTCCCACCACTGTCTGCCCCATCCCAGCCCCCTGGGGCGTCCCACCCTTCCCCCACGTGGTGCCACCCCCCCCCTCCTGATGCCAGCTCTGCCCTCCTAGCCTCCTCCCCTGCCCCCATATCCCCTCTCTCTGCCGTCCCCTCAGGCACACGTGCCATACCAGCACAGCCCCCTGACAACCTTCCCACACCACGACTGTCTTTACTCTCTCCTCCGACCATGTCTGCTCCTGTCCGATTCCCCTGTCCTGCCGCTGCTGGACCCTCGCCGCTCACACCTACTATCACGAATGCTGTGCCCGCCGCCCCTCCATCACCCTCGCTCGTGTCCCTGCCGCCTGCTCTGCCGCAAACCACAACCATTATAAACCTTGCCGAGCCTAATCAGATTTATGCTATGTCCCAAACCCAGCCGGCTCCCCCTATCTCCTGCACGCCCCCTCTGCCCAGGCCGTCCGCCATGTTGCCTACAACAATCCACGTGCAAGTGGCCCCGCCCCCCCCAGCCGGTCCCCCCCCACCGCCCCACCCCGCCCCCTTGCCGAACCCCGCCCCCTCACCAAACCCTGCCCCTGGCAACCCCCACCCCGCCCCCTCGCCACACCCCGCCCCTAGCAACCCCCACCCCGCCCCCCTCGCCAGACTCCGCCCCTAGCAACCCCCACCCCGCCCCCCTCACCAAACCCCGCCCCCCCCACCCAGCCGTGCCCCCTCGCCAAGCCCCGTCCCCTCACCCGGCTCCGCCCCCCACCCTGCCTCCAGCCCCACCCCTTCAAACCCCAAACCCGCCCCTCCTGCCTGCCCCCTCAGCAACCCTGCCCACGCCCCCCCCACCTGCTACCATAGTAACCCTGACACCTCCCTCACTCCCTGCTCCCTTGCACACTCCAACCCCGTCCCCTTTACTAGCTGCTGCCTTAGTTTCTCTGCCTGACGCAGCTGCCAGTGCTGTTGCTGCACCACCTGTGTCTTTCCCTAAAAAAGCCTGTGTCCTCCAGAATGAGACTAGTCCAGCAGCCACAACTCCATTAGTGCCAGCGAAGGCATCAGCCTGGCCGCCCTGCACCCCGGCACTGCCAGAGTCGAACATACACCAGCCCTTCCTTCCCCAAAGTCCTGCCTCGGCCTCCTCTCCTGTGACTGCTTCAACCCCAGCTGCAACCATCCAGCACGCCTGTGACTCTGTCCCAGCGATGCAGCATCCCTACGCCATACAAGCTACCTGCCCGGCCCCAGTTCCTGCCTCCAGCTACGCAATCACCACTGCACAGCTACCAACCATCCCACCACCTGCCTTCGCGCCCTTCCAGCATCCCCCTACTGCCCGTCCACCCTCTCCAACGCCACCACAGCCGCTGACATCTCTGCAAACCGTGACACCACAGCAACTGCTCCTGCACCCAACCCCACGTCCTGCCCTACTGTCAGCGCAGACCAACCCGCTTGCGTCCCCCATCCAGCCGATGACACAACCCACGCAGCCGTCTCTGCAGCAAGCACCGCTCCAGACATATCAGTGCCCACCGCACCAGCACATGACAGCGCAGCTTCCTGCAACAGCACTGCAGCCCCTCTCTGCCTCCTCCCTGCTCTGCTACCCTGCAGCTGGGGGAGATGGAGAAGGGCACCGAGCTCCAGTACCTCCACCAGCACCGCTGCCGCCTGCACACCTGGCTACTACACCTGAGCCGCCTTCGCTGCTATGCCCGCCTCCTCCGAGCATCTCTGCATCACCGTTGCTTCTCCCAGCGGCCGCCATTCAGCTCCTGCCTGCTGCTTCAAGTACCACGAAAGCCTCACAGCGCCTGTCTGAAGCTGCACCCATGCTACAGCCTGTCACAGCCCCTCCAGAGCAACCACCGCTGCCTTCACTTCTGTCAACTGCCAGCAACTTGCCGCCGTATCCCCCGGCTTGCCCAGCTGCACCCCAACCTCCTGCTCTCATAGCACAAAACGGGACTATGACACAACAAGACTCAATTACCATTAACACTGTACACAGAGGGGGAGAGGAGAATAAAACATCTTCGTTAATAAATACAGGGCAAAATGACAATTATCTTGCCCCTAGAGACACTAACCCCTTATTCCCAACTCAAAACACCTTTCCCAGCAGCCCTACAGTCCATCCAGCTCTCGGAACAGCTCCCACAGTTCGAGATGAGACTCCACACGTTGAAATGACGCCAGCAATAATACCAACATTCAACAACCCCCAGAACTGTTTTAATAACACACAGACAATAGACTGGCACGAGGTGAGACGCCAAATTTGCAAGGAAGAAAATCTAAACCCCCTGGTCATGCCTGTAATTTTTAGTCAGCAAGCGGGAGGGACAAACACATGGACTGCAATCCCTTCTCAGGAAATAAAGGAACTGCGAAAAGCAATCAAAGACAGTGGAATCTGCTCCCCATACTTTAAACAACTGCTAAGGAGTACACTAGAAGGACACACGTTCACTCAGAACGACTGCAAAAACCTCGCCAGCATACTTCTCACCGATTCACAATACATGTTATGGGAACTTAAATGGAGACGATTGCTTGCAGGCGTACTAACAACCTACAGGCAAAGCACAGACGCAGACCTTCGCACGCTTACTTTGTCTAAACTGACTGGTGAACCCCCCGATGACCAGACTGATGAGCAGGTAAAATTACCGAGAATAGCTCTAGAGGACATAAAAAAATTGGCTCGCAGAGCCTTTTTGCAAATACAACCAGCAGGGAGTTTTGAAAAGGCCTATAACCTGGTTAGCCAAGAACCATCTGAACCGTTTACCACGTTTGTAGACCGAGTGATACAAGCTGCAGAAAGGCAATGCAGCGATGATATAGCTCACCCACTGATGGTGAGAGATATTATTGAGAACAATGCCAATACAGAATGTAAAAAGGTCATCAAAGCCCTAGCAAAAGAGAAACCCACTGTACCTGAAATGATTGATGCCTGTAACAAAATTGGAAGCCCACAACAAGTGGCTGCCATCCAGGCAACTGAGCTTGGAAAGACTCTGGGAGAAAAAATTGAGAAGGCTCTCACAGCTCAAACAGCACAGGCAGCTGCCCAAGCTGCACAGGCAGAAGCTAGAGACCAAAAACTTACTGAGATCCTAGCCGCCTTACATCTAAACTCCCAACAACAAAGTAGAAACGTGGCCGTTATGCAAGCTGCTGTGACCTCTGGACCTTGCTTTTTTTGCAAAAAAACAGGCCACGTGGTGAAAGACTGCCCAGATAAGAGGACAGATGCACCAGCTCCAAGTCTCTGCCCTGTCTGCAGGAGGGGAAAACACTTCACATGGCAATGCCGCGCCAGACGTCATGATGGTACCAACAATATTCCAAAAAACTTGCATGCCAGCGCGAAACACCATCGCGTGAAAAAACAAGTAATGGTGTCCCAAGCACCCCAAATAAAATCTGTGGATATCCCGGGGCCACAGATTTCCACTCCCTCACCAGCAACACCTCAAGTAATAGCCCAAGCCTGCTATCCCCAGGGTCCTGGTGTACTCTGGCATCCTCCAAGCCAGCAACATTTTTAAAAGACACTAGTTACAGCTTTATTTCCACAGGAGTTACTGGGACCTCACAATATAAACAAGACTTTTTAGTTGTTGGTAAAGAGAGGAATGGCATACTAGGACTGCTTGTTTTGCCCTGTGTAATATCTACTAGCTGTAACGAGGAACTGCTTGTGCTAGCCAATGCCTGCTACCCCCCACTGCATATTCCACCTAACACCCCTATAGCTGTTGCCATAGCACTGCCTATGGAGACTGCAGACCAACTACCACCACACTGTTTTTCAGTCACTCCAGAAAGTCCCGAGGTTTTATGGGTTCAACACATAAGTAAGCAAAGACCAATGTTAACTTGTGAATTATCAAATGGTAATACTCGGGTTCACATAAAGGGAATGATCGACACGGGAGCAGATCTTTCGGTGGTGTCCTGTTATAGCTGGCCAACAGATTGGAAATTAATAACTCCCTCAGGCACTCTCACAGGTATCGGGGGTGTTACTCCATGCCTCCAAAGCGAATCTGTGATTAGTGTTACAGGACCGCAAGGGAGAAAAGCATTAATCCGCCCCTATGTGATACAGAAACCCATCACAGTATGGGGAAGAGATGTTCTTTCTGAATGGGGAGCCAAAATTGAACTGGATTTTTCATAGGGGCCACTGTAGCACTCAGCATCTTAAAACTGACCTGGAAAACAGACACCCCTGTCTGGGTCGATCAGTGGCCCCTGCCAGATAATAAGCTGAGTGCCTTAAAGAAACTAGTAGCTGAACAACTGCAAAAAGGCCACATTACACCTTCTAACAGCCCTTGGAATTCACCTGTGTTTGTAATCCATAAGAAAACTTCTGATACCTGGCGATTGCTACAAGACCTCAGAAAAATTAACGCAGTAATTGAAGATATGGGTCCCCTCCAGCCTGGCCTGCCTAACCTCTCTATGATCCCAAGAAGCTGGCCGCTCGTCGTCATCGATCTAAAAGACTGTTTCTTCAGTATCCCGTTGCATCCAGATGATGCACCTCGTTTCGCCTTTTCTGTCCCAAGTACAAACCTACAAGAACCACTTCAGAGGTATCATTGGCTTTGTTTGCCGCAGGGCATAAAGAACTCACCTTCCCTATGCCAATATTATGTGGCCCGTGCATTATCTCCAGTTCGTAAGCGGTTCCCGCAATCTATTATTCTCCATTTCATGGACGATCTCCTTATTGCAGCACCAACACATCAACAGATGAAAGAGACTCAAGACAGTGTTGTCACTGAAATACAAAAGGCCGGGCTGGTGATCTCTGAGTCAAAAATACAAGAGACTGCTCCTTGGAAGTATTTAGGTTGGAAGCTAACAGAACAAGCCATTGTACCTCAGAAAATACAAATGCGGACTGATGTCCGCACTCTGAATGACTTGCAGCAACTCTTAGGGGAGATTAACTGGGTTAGACCTGTGTTAGGAATCACTGCAGATGAACTTGCCCCACTTTTTGATTTACTGAGAGGAGACAATAACATTAAATCCCCCAGATCTCTCACTCCTGAGGCTTGCAAAGCCTTAGAAAAAATACTGAAGCTTTGCAGAACAGGCAAGCGCATCGCTGTATTCCTGACAAACCCTTTTTCCTTGCAGTTCTAGGAGAAAAGCTGAGGCTGTGTGGCCTCATTTTCCAATGGGATTCCTCTCAAAAAGATCCATTGTTAATAATTGAATGGGTTTTTCTCTCTTACAGGTCGCCAAAGACAATTCTCACACCTTTAGAAATGATGTCCCAAATTATCATCAAAGGTAGAGCAAGGCTTCTCTCAATAGCAGGTCGTGAATTCGCAATTATTTACTTGCCCATGATTAAAACCTACTTTGATTGGGCATTGCAAAAATCAGAAGACTTGCTGTATGCCTTGCTTGATTTCCCAGGCACTTGTTCCATTCATTATCCATCACACAAAATGATTAAAGCTCATTTAAACTACAAAGAAAAACCACTAATCAGTGAGGAGCCTTTAGATGCAGTCACTGTCTTCACTGATGGGTCAGGGCGAACACACAATTCAGTAGTTACATGGCTAAACAGAGGTACTAAAGCCTGGGAACAAGATGTTCAGATAGTTGAAGGTTCTCCCCAAATTGTTGAATTAGCAGCAGTTGTAAGAGCCTTTCAGCTCTTTCCAGAACCTTTTAACCTAGTCACCGATTCGGCTTATGTTGCTAATGTTATTATGAGAATAGAAGGATCTGTTCTAAAGGATGTGAGCAATGACGAATTGTGTCTCTGGCTAACCTGTCTCTACCAAATCTTATCACACAGAACTAATCCTTATTTTGTTTCCCACATTAGAGCTCACTCTGACCTTCCAGGCTTCATGGCAGACGGGAATGCACGAGCTGACACATTAGCATCAGCAACATCTGATGAAGAAGTTGCGACAAGCATTGACAACCCTACTTCAGTTCTTGCTGCAGCTACCCTACCTAACACCATTGAACAAGCCAAATTAAGCCATGCATTTTTCCACCAAAATGCACAAGCAATCAAGCGAGATTTCCACATCACCTTAGAGCAAGCACAAAATATTGTGCGCGCTTGCCCAGACTGTCAGCTTGTTCAGCCTCTTGCCTCTATAGGAGCTACCAACCCACGAGGGTTAGAGAGCCTGCAAAAATGGCAAACAGATATAACTAAATACCCTTCTTTTGGGAAATTTAAAAACATTCATGTTTCTGTTGACACATTTTCAAATGCAGTTTTTGCGTCTGTGCATACAGGAGAAACAGCTAAGCATGTCTGCCAACACTTCTCACAGGCATTCTCCTACTTAGGTATCCCCCAGGAAATTAAGACTGATAATGGTCCTTCGTATGCCTCACAAGAATTAGCTGCGTTTTTAAATGACTGGGGTGTCCGCCATACATTTGGCATTCCTTATTCTCCCACAAGTCAAGGAATAATAGAAAGAACACACCAGACCCTAAAACGCATTTTAGACCAACAGAAAGGGGGAGAAGCCCAAGCTACACCTCAAAGAAGGTTAGACAAAGCCCTATATGTTTATAATTTTTTAAACAGCTCTGCAGTAGAGCCTGATCCCCCTATCTACAGGCACTTCTTAAACAATAAAAGAGCAAAACTAAGAGAAAACCCCCAGTTCTAATTAAAAATTTAGAAACAGGGCAAATAGAAGGACCATACAGTCTTATTACATGGGGAAAGGGGTTTGCGTGTGTTTCCACAGGCAGAGAACACAAGTGGCTGCCAGCCAAGAACGTAAAACCATACTTTCCCTCGAAGCCCGCTGGCACCCTTACACCAGCCAGCAACCCTGCGAGTGGAAGCCAAGAAGCAAGCACCCAGACCTGAACTACGCAGAGTCATCAAGACAAGATGACCTCCCAGAAGCAGCTCAAGAAGCAGATAGACTGTTATTATCTATGCAAATGCATGTTGTTTTTACCCCTGTGTTTTTGTTTCTGTAGCAACGCATTACCTGTGAGTCAACCGAAGACTAACGTCTGGGTTGCTTTAGCCAAGTCTGCAGGCTCTGATACCCTCTGCTTGTCCAACAGTAACCCTGAAAAACCCTTTTCAACCTGCCTAGTTGGTGTACCTTTTCCAAAAGGCTATGAAAATGTTACCTTAGACAGATATTGGCCATATGATTACTATCCTGCAGATCCTGCTACCAACAAGAAACGCCAAAGTTGGTAAACGCAAAGAAACGCCAAAACTTTTACAATTTTAAAGCCAATAACTCTGATCTTCAAGAGTTAGAAATCCTAGGCTCTTTAACTATGGACACCTGTTACTGGTTCCATTACAAAAAGAAAAATAGCTCTCTTTTAAATGTCACCCCAAACCACCCTGCATATAGCAATGCAACCTCTTGGTGTCGTCAAACTCTGCGTATCAGATATGATGAATTCCACCCAGATAACTTTAACAAACTCCCTATTCAATTTCCTAAAGGAATTTGGCTTATCTGTGGAGACAGAGCCTGGCAAGGTATACCCTCGAAACTAAATGGTGGTCCTTGTGCCTTAGGACAACTCACAATAATTGCTCCCAGAGTTAAAGAAGTAGTCAGAATGAAACATAGAAAAATAAGATCAACCTGGGAATATCATTATGAAAGCGACTGTGATAGCAATTTTCATCCTTGGAACTCTGGGAGCTCAATTGTCTCGAGCATTTTTCTACCTCAGTTGAGCTCTGCAGTCGCTTTAACACAGCTTAACAAACTAGGATGCTGGCTCAGCAAAGAAGTAAATGCCACTTCTACCATGATCAGTGACTTACTGACAGATGAGGTAGCAATCAGGCAAGCCTCCTTACAAAACAGAGCTGCCATTGATTACCTTTTATTAGTCCATGGGCATGGATGTGAGGATTTCAAAGGGTTATGTTGCATGAACCTATCTGACCATTCAGTTTCAATCCAAAAACAGTTACAAGACTTAAGAGACCTAGCCAACCAAATTACTAGAGATAACCCATCATGGCTAGACAATTTCTTTAACAATTTGAGCTTCGCACCTTGGCTAAAGGAACTGTGTAAAATAGGTTTAATTATTCTGATAGTTGTAGTTATTATTTTATTAGCAGTTCCCTGTATACTTCATTGTGTGAAAAGATTAATGAACAAGACAGTTTCCAGTATCTTAGTAGTTCAACAAGATAGGGGAGATGTTGGGAAAGATGAAGCAGCAAACTCTTGCAGAAATAGTTTATTAACAAAAAATTCTAAAAGTATAAAACCCACAAGAGAGATAGAAATGAAAGCAAGATTCGAACCATAAACAAGAGAACAATGAGTCAATAGCCAAAGCTCCTGATTAAGCAATTCCCCTCCCCAAACAGAAGGGGTTTGGACTTCTCAGGTATCAGGGAAAAGGTGGTTCTTCAGGTTTTTAGTATGTAGATTAGCATGGTAATGCAATAGTCCCTATAGGCTGTATGTAAATGTTGTTGGTTTTTGTATCTTCAGGTGATTGGTTAATGCTCATTAGAATATTCATGATAGAAAGGGTTAAAATGGAATGTAACAGGTAATTCGCTCTCTTCTTGCCCCTTCTTCCCCCTTTTTGCCTTGTGCTCTTTGCTTGGTTGGATCCTTGTCCCTTTAGACCTTTCCTGCTGCTGTTCCCTGGTCAGGCTGTCCCCCACGACTAATAAAACCACGTGTTTCTTTGGACTTAAACAACCGCGAAACATAATTTCTTCAGTGGATGTTTTATTTTGGGAAGGGGAACAGCTTGAGGAAGAAAACAGCCTGGGGAGTCTTAATGGCCCATTGTGAAAAGAGATAAGAAACAATGCCCTACCTGGTTTTAACAGTTGGCCCATTATCAGAAGGCATCCACCCCCCCCCCCCCTACCCCCCCCCCCCCCATCCTCCCAGAGTTACAAGAGATAAAGAAAAAAAAAAACATCTCCCTAACTGGTATCAGCAGATGAAATAGAATATACGTTTTTGGTTCCATAACCCAAGACATTCGGAAAGTTTTAGTTTTTTGATTCTAGACAGCACTCACTTTATTTCTCTTTCAGAGATATTTGCCTCCATCTATATGTGGGAAGATGTTCTTACCTAAAGCCCTATCAAGTGTCCTTTTTCTTTAAATTTTAGTAGTTGGAGTACTAAAAGATTAAGAGAGGTACTATTATTGTAATTTTCTATGTTGGTGCCAAAATTGGTGTGTAATTTCAGACTGTGAATAAGGGTATTTATACCCAAGATAGTCTTTTGTTTGTGGTGATGCCAGAGATGAAAGAGAGTTTTTGTTCTCTCTGCATGGACTTGGCAGGGATGTAAAGAGTAGGTGTGGTTTTACCACCATTCCTCACCAATGCATCAAGGGACACTTGCTAGTGCATTCTTTATGGTGAAGTTGTCTTTTTAGAAAGAGGTCACAAATGTTTTTGTGTTCTTTACTGTTTTTTTCCTTGCACTTCAATAACTCTTTTCCTCCTTTGGTCTTAATTCTTGGTCCCTTTCTTGAAGATGGTGACAACCCTATCTGCCTTTGTATTGCTCCTTCCAGTCATCTTTTTCTTCTGTAGGCACTCCATGCCCATAAATCATCTGCTTAATCTTCATCTGCATTCGTTCCTGATGGAATTTGTCTTTTTAGAACATGAGGAATGAGAAATATCCATAGTGGTACGGGTGAGTTCTTACCAGGGCTTTACACAGTGGTTGCTTTTCTTGCCTGACACACAGGAATACTTTTTCCTGTATCCCATTCATGGCTTATTGTCACCCTGTGATCTACTCATGCCTCCAGGAGCATTTTCTCCCCCAGGGTCTTCAGACTGGAGCAGGAATTTGTATCACTCCACCTGACATTGAGATACCTATTTCTACCCCGCAGTTTCTCATGCAAGGAGTGCTTATTGATGTACGGGATGTCTCTTGTCAGAGCTTCAGTGGGGAGGATAGGGGCTGTAGAACTACACCATTGTGATGGTTCTGGCTTATTTTTCTCTCTGCCAAGGTCAGGATTAATACACAGGAAACGTAGGTGTCGTGTTTGGACTTGGATGTTTATTATTTCTTATCTACTTACAGACTCATAAGCCGTGAGCTCTAACTAGCAAGTTAGAAAACGAAGATAAAAATGGAGTGCCTCTAACTTTTTCCAAGGTTATTTAAATGATAATCCCCCAACAACAAGATGACACCTATATTATTTATACTTTTGACCCAATAATGACTACCTAAGTCCTGCAATGCGGACATTTTTCACCCAATTACATAAAACCACCTAAACCCATGAAGAAGATGGAAGAAGAAGGTGAAGAAGGACCCAGACAACGCCCAAAGTCCTCCATCTTGACTTACATGTATTACTATATACCAAAGTCTTAAAATCTAAGTTTCCAGAATTCCAACATACCATGAGATAGAGCTTTTCTTCCTCATGGGTGCCATGAAATCCAGAATATGATGTGGACAAGGAAACCTAAATTCTTGAACAATCCTTTTTTGCAATCTAAATTCAAAAGACCTGACCATGACACTTGATGACTGTCACTGTAGAGCACAAAGGCAGGACACAGACTCTATCAGAAGGCTGAAGATTCAAAGTCTGACTTTATTATCAAGACCTGCTTTTTATACATTTTTACAACGAGTCCACCTAAGAGGTGGGATCCTTGGGCCCATTGGTCACACCAAGGGACCATCAAACAAATTCCCTCCTCTGGGAAAGAAT
Organism: Phylloscopus whistleri; assembly: GCA_017589585.1. Lineage (NCBI taxonomy): Eukaryota > Metazoa > Chordata > Aves > Passeriformes > Phylloscopidae > Phylloscopus > Phylloscopus whistleri. The sequence goes on from JADMLD010001162.1 coordinate 30,558, forward strand.
GTAGAAAAACAAGATAGTTTACAATAACATGCACTTGTTTACAACAAGTGTCTCTGAGAAAAGAATTTTCTGAGATCAAAACATGGCAGGCACAAACTGTGGCTACATTTCACCCTTTTAGTTTTAAGAAAAAGAAAAAGAAAAAAGAAAAATGCAGTTTTCAATGCCTACTTGTGGAGGGGCCATCTGAGTGATCACCCGCATCATCTGCATCTGAGTCATCACTCGAAGGCTCCTCCGCTTGATGACTTTCACTCTGGTCCCGGTCTCCAGGTTGCCCATTGGCCCTGTTCTGCCTTTGTGGTTGCAGATCAGGATGAACACACTTTGCAGGTACCCATTGTTCCCCAGTATTTTGTAGCCACACATGTGTACCCGCGACCTCACAGGACAAGCTCGAATGGGCCCTCCCACTGCTTAGTGATCAGGTTCCTCACCCGAACTTTCGCTCGAGGTCAATGCGTCCCATCCGGACCCAGCATCGAAAGGTCATGATTCAAGATGACTGGATTTCTTGCGTTCTGCGGCACTGTAAGGCAGTTGATAGTGTACAAGGCCTTTGCCAACCGACTCTGCGGGGATTCACCCTGCATTCCCCGTTTTTGTTTTTGAAGAAACTGCTTCAGAGTACCATGAGCACGTTCTACAATAGCTTGACCCGTTGGGGAATGTGGGATGCCAAACTTATGTGACACACCCCAGGCTCGTAGGAACTGCTGCACCTTCTGCAAGGCGTAAGCAGGACCATTGTCGGTCTTCACAGTAGATGGTATGCCTAAAAAGACAAAAGCCCGCCTCCAGTGGGCAATGACATCGCGAGCCTTTTCTCCAGTGTGAGCAGAAGCCCACATAGCAGAGGAGAAGGTATCAACAGATACATGCACATACTTGAGCCGGCCAAATTCGGCAATTTGGGTGACATCAGTCTGCCAAAGTTGCAAGGCCTTAAGGCCTCTGGGGTTCACCCCTGCCGGCAAGGGCGCAGCCAGCGCGTGGCAGTCATCACAGGAATTGACAATGTCACGAGCCTCAGTTGGCGTCAAGTGAAACTGCTTCTCCAAGGTATGTGCATTCTGATGAAAGAACTCATGCAATGCCTTGGCTTGTGCGAGTATGTCAGGCTGAGGTGCTACCCACACGGGGTTAGCCAACTTGTCAGCCCTCGCGTTGCCTTCCGCCATGAAACCTGGCAAACTGGTATGGCTCCTTACATGCAGAACAAAGTAGGGATGAACTCGGGCCTGAATCGCACACCACAAGGCTTTTAGTAATTGAAACAAAGCAGGATTGCTGACTTCTTTCAAAACTGAATAACCTAATCGTTCAGCTATATCTGCCACATAGGCGGAGTCTGTGACCAGATTGAAAGGAACCTGGGAAAATCGCTGAAATGCCATGACAGCAGCTCTCAATTCAACCAATTCAGCAGCTCTCAATTCGAGCCAGCCTCATGACCCCTCAGCTCCTGCCACTCAGATCCGTCCCGCCAAGTGACAATGGCTTTCCCTGTTTTCCCCGAACCGTCAGTAAAGACGGTGGGTCCTTGCACCGGCTCTGGACTATTTTTTGGTCGCAGAGAAAGTTCAGCCAATTTCACCACCTTTAGTAGCTCATGGCTGGGCAGAAGATACGTGATCTGCCCGGAAAAGTTTTCTAGAGCACTCTGTAGGGATACATCGTTTGTGAGGCTCCAGTCAAAATTTTCCCGTTCTACGGGAATCACTATTTTCGCGGGATCTGCTCCTGTCAATTGCAAGCACCATTGGCGGCATTTGATGATCAGTTGCGCGATCAATTCAAATAGTGATGTTGCCGTCTTTTGCGGCTGATGGGGCAAAAAGACCCATTCCAAAATGTGCAAGGAATCAGACCATTTGTCACTCCATTGGCCAATGATGCCTGTGGGATGTAAATCTGGAATGGTAATGAACACAGCGACATCAATGGAAGGATCAATACAATGGACTTGGCGAGCGGAAACAGCTTGCTGAACCTCCTCCAGCACTTTTCGCGCTTCAGGGGTCAAGGTGCATGGTGATCTCAAATCGGGGTCTCCCTTTAATAGATCAAACAATGGATACAATTGTGTCTTGGTCAGTCCCAAATATGGACGTAACCACATGATGACACCTACCAATTTTTGTGCATCATTCAATGTCTTAATTGAACGCACAAATTGCACCTCTTGATGTCAGACCGTACGCTCCAAAATTTTGATCCCCAGATATTTCCAAGGAGGTTGTTGTTGAACCTTTTCTGGAGCCACCTGAAGCCCATGGGAATGCAAGGCACTGAGCAGCTGAGGGTATATCCTCAGCAGCTCCTCCTGAGTGGATGCTGCCACCAGGATGTCATCCATATAATGATAGAAATGGGCATCAGGAAACTGTTCGCGAACTCCAGACAGGGCACGGGCCACATACCATTGGCATATGACCGGACTGTTCCGCATACCTTGGGGAAGAACCGTCCATTGATATCTCTGTGCGGGCTCAGCATTGTTAATTGCTGGCACCGTGAAGGCAAATTTCGGTTTGTCATCAGGATGCAAAGGAATTGTAAAGAAACAATCCTTCAGATCAATGATGAGAACCGGCCAATCTGCAGGAAGCATGGTGGGTGACGGCATACCAGGTTGCAGCGTCCCCATACTTTCCATCACAGCATTGACTTTCTGGAGGTCTTGTAACAACCTCCATTTCCCAGATTTCTTCTTGATACAGAAAACCGGAGTGTTCCACGGACTAGTGGAAAACTCAAGATGGCCTTGGTCCAGTTGCTCCTGGACCAATTGTCGAAGGGCAACTAATTTTTCATTTGGAAGGGGCCACTGACATTCCCAAACGGATTTGTCTGTCAGCCACCGTAAAGGAGGCGTGAGACACGGTGTGCCCTTCGACACAGTGGCCCCCTTTAAAAATCCGTCCCAATCCGCACCCCCCAAGCCGCCAGGACGTCCCGCCCCCAGAGGTTAGTAGTAGTTTCAGTGACGTATGGTCGAACCATAGCCGACTGTCCCTCTGAGTTTGTAATCATCACGGGTCGCTGGCTCACAAAGCATTGCTTCGTTCCACCCAGTCCTGCGACGGACGACTGAACAGGATCCAGAGGCCACTGCGGAGGCCATGCAGCGGAATAAAGGATGCAAATGTTGGCCCCCGAATCTATCAGGCCTTGGAGGTGGATCTCTGAAGGGGTGGCATCGGGGAGGTGTAGGGTGCACCACATCTTGGGACGTTCCTCACTCAGGACTGCTGTCCAGTGAACTTGAGGAGGCCCAGTAGATCCAAAGCAGCCGTCTCCTCGCCACCGGTTCTCAGTCCTGGAAACAGAGGACTTAAAAGGCACAAGTTGGGCAGTCCGAGTTCCCTCGGGGATAGTGACGGGGGGGTGGGTGTGGAGACCATTGCATAAATTTGTCCCGTGTAATCTGCATCGATAAGTCCTAGATGCACAGTGATACCCTGCAGGGTAGCACTTGACCTCCCCATGAGGAAGGCACTTTTGCCTTCCCCCACGGGTCCAAAGGCATCCAGGGGGACTTTATGCGGCTTGCAAGAGTCTATGACGACTGTTGCTGCTGTGCAGACGTCAACACCGGCAGAGCCGCAGGTGCTGACTGCAAGCTTGCTAAGCAAACCTGCATCGGCGTCGGGGCCTGGGGAAAGTTTGGGGTCTGTGCGCGTTTCCCCTTGGCGCTCCGCTTCCTGTTTCCCGAACTTGGCAAAGCCTGACCGTTGGCAGCAACTGTTGCCTTAAAAACGTCTGCAGTATGGTTTGGTCTCTGACACCGAGCACAGAGAAACAAGGGAGCTTTTGCTTTCTGCTTCTGCTTTCCTTGTTTTTTCCCAGCCTGTGCTTTGCCCTGTTTTTGTTGCCCACTGTTTTGGGGTTTGCAAGATGACTGCAAGGCAGTAGCAAATGCAGCCATCTTGTTTTCTGTGGTGCCTACATTGGCACACACCGTGACCATGTTCGTTAGGGACGGATCTCCAGGGAGGGCCTCGATGAGCTTTCGGCAGTCAACATTAGCATTGCTTCTAGCAAGCTGTTTGATCAGCATTAGCCTGCTGTCCACATCGTCCACTTGTTTTTCAATCGCTGCAGAAAGCCTTTTGACGAAGTCCAAAAAGGACTTCTTTGACCCCTGGACTATGGTCACAAACCTCTGTTTCGGGTAGGCCAATTCAATGGTTTTCACCAACGCTGCGATGCCTGTTTTCTGGCACTGGTCCAGCACAAGTTGGTGAAAATTGGCCTGAACTTCAGGGTCAGCATATTGGCCAACACCTGTGAACGCATCAACCCCGGTTGCTCGCCTGGGGTCCTGTGCAGGCAATTGGCTATTTTGCGACATTGCTTTTATAGCCAATTTGTTCCAATTCTGCACAAAAACCTCAAACTGAACTGGCCTGAACAATGCCTGAGCAACATGTCTGATATCATATGGTACCAAGAGGTCCGTGTTTATGAGATGAATTATCTGCATAACTTCGGGAGAGCCCAGGCCATGTTTGTCAACCTTTTGCTGTAGGTCTACCACGGCTTTCCATGATAAAACATGATGGGTGCCAGGCTGACCTGTAGCAGGGTTTGCCCTAAGTACAGGAAAAGCCTGAACATCTCCTTCTGGGTGACAGGATCTGTGTGTGTCTGCCCTGTGGATGTCACCGGAGCAGACAGAGCTACCTGTCCCAGGTTCTCGGCGCCTGATATCGCAGCCCTTCCAGTGCCACCAGGGCCAGAAAAATCCTCTGCAGTCCCCATGAAGCACTCTGCGACTTCCCAATGCCCCATTTCCAAAGCCTTAGATTTCACTTCGTCCCAAAAGCGCCTCGGGTCTCTGGGATGCACGGTGACCTGGCATGGGGGCAGCGTCCAGTGATTGGCTGAAGATAGGGCACCAACTTGGGGCCCTTTGCTTCGAGCAATCACAGGGGACGTGGCAGCTGTGTTGCCTCCTGCCCCAAACGTGAAAACTGGGAGTGGAAGAGATGAAGCATTCCCAGAGTCACTAGAAGTTGGGGGGGGGGCGGTCGCAGCAGCACCAGCAGCTGTAGAAGCTGCTGAAGCCTGCGACCCCGGGACCGCAGCTGATTCGCTCCGCGCAGGAGTGGGGGACGAAGCCCAGAGAGACTCGGTCCCTCCTATACACTGCACTGGAGGCAGGGCTGGCAAGGGAGGGTGTGGTAGAGCCAGTACTGGTCCAGCTCTCCACCCGTCCGGGGCCGTGGGAATAGAGGCAGGTGGAACCGCGGCTTGCCCCATTCCCACAGTGTGGCCAGGCAGCGCAAAAATGGAAGGTTCAGTGGTGGACGGAGCTGCTGCCTCACTTCCGGCCCGCGGCGCTGGAAGAGATGGCGGAGGGTCGGTGCGCAGATGCGCAACCGGTGAGGGAGGAGTGGGCTGTCCTCCCCCTGCTGCAGCAGCAGCCGGCGCCGCCCCGCCGTGCGTGCGGGTGGGCGCTTCTGCCGGCCGCACAGACGTGGCGGGTGACGCGGGGCCGGACAGGGATCCGGCCACCCCCCCGTCGCTCGCGCAGTGGTGCCGTGGCGGGGATGCATCATCCCCTCCTTCGGGGGGACTTATTTCAACATCCTCTGCCCCGACTGGAAAGCACGTACGTCTTTCGCAATGCGGGCACTTCGTTGTAACTGTCCCCTTCAGACTGACACCCGCTGGTCGCGCTGTTGACTGCGCCTGTTCGGCTTCCATGACGCAAACATGGGGGATGGGTGATTCCCCCCCACCGCAGGGGTCCCCGGACGCCGCAGAGCCAGGCTCTCTCGGGGCGGGCTCAAAGGGCAGTGCCAAGGTCCCAAGCCCCACCTGCTCCTGCCCATGACTGCCCACTCCCAGGGGCTGGGGGCTCCCAGGCTTTCGGGGTGGGGCAGTGGTGCGTGGCGACCGCAGGGCGGGGCGGGGGGGCATCGCTGGGGTTCCGAGCTCCACCCACTTCCGCCCACGGCCGCCCATGTCGGGGGGCGGCAGGCTCCCGGGGCCGCGCAGGGGGCAAGGGGGCGCAGTGACCGCGAGGCGGGGCGGGGCAGCGCTTCTGAATTCCCAAGTCCCCCCCACCTCCCGCCGCTCGGCCGCGCGAGGGGGGGTCGCAGGGGTCGCGGGGATCGGAGCGGATCGCAGCCGAGGGGAGGGGTGAGGCAGCGTTCCGGAGCTCCCGGTCCGTCCCCACTCCTGTTTCCCGCCCCCACGGTGGGGGGGGCTCCAAACCTCTCCGGGGAAATCAGATTCCTGGGGAGAGGCGACAAGCTAACCCAACACGTCCTGGGTGGGCGGGGGGCTTCCCGGTCCGCCGCTGGCCGAACTCTCCGCCCCAGCTTCTCCGCTTTTTGTGTCCACGAGGTCTCCATCTTCCGTCTCCGCGTCGGACGTCAGCCCACACCAAGGTCCGTCTTCCTCTTCAGACGCGGCAGGACTCAGATTTGAACTGGAAAGTGAAGTCTCACAAGGACTTTTAAATATTGTGATAAATTTCTTCCAAGTTATTATTAACTTGGCGATGTCTGCTTGACCGGAATACATGGTCTCGTGCAGACTGCGTCCCAAACACGCCACCATGTCTTTGATAGCGCTTCCTGGGCATTTGCAGAAATGCCGTTTGTTTTTCCCCATAAATATAGGGCTTGGAACTGATCTCTGGGAATGTAAACCCCTTTTTGTTCCAAGAGGTCTTCCCAAAGTTCTAGCACTAGGCTGTCTTCAGGGCCTAGTGAAGGAATTATCATTTTGCCAAAAATTCGTCTCCTTATCGGAGAGACGAACTGGCCAGCAGGCGAGTCGGTATTTACCTAAAGATTGCTTTTAGGATACCTTGTTCCCGCGGCTGCAATCACGTCGGCGTCCACCAGATGTCGCTGTAGAGCACGAAGGCAGGACACAGACTCTATCAGAAGGCTGAAGATTCAAAGTCTGGCTTTATTATCAAGACCTGCCTTTTATACATTTTCACAATGAGCCCACCTAAGAGGTGGGATCCTTGGGCCCACTGGTCACACCAAGGGACCATCAAACAAATTCTCTCCTCTGGGAAAGAATGTAGAAAAACAAGATAGTTTACAATAACATGCACTTGTTTACAACAAGTGTCTCTGAGAAAAGAATTTTCTGAGATCAAAACATGGCAGGCACAAACTGTGGCTACAGATGACAGCAAACTGTGAAGGGTGGAGCCTGAGAGTTGTGTCAGGGGTATGTGTCAGGTTACGTAACCTGCTGGAGTGCAGCTCCATGCAGTCACAACCAGATCCAGCCTCTGCTGCCCAGCTGAGCCATGGACGAGGTGTGTGGGTGGGGTCTGAGCATGGGGCTGGGGATATCAGTCCAGCTCATTTCAGAACTGGTGTCTGCCTCTTAAAAGAGGAAATATCTATGGCTGGCATTAACTGAGTTTCCATTGTGAAGTTTTGTGGTAGAAAGTGTGTAGCCCTGGTTCGTGCCTGAGATGTTTTGGTTTTCTGAAATTCTTTTCCCAGGGAATTTTCTGTAAACAAGAGACATGTTTTTCTTACTGTAAATTTGCTTACATTCCTTTCCCTAGGAGCAACTTCTTCTTGATGTCCCTCTGGTCTGACCAATGTGATTGAGGAAGTTTGTCTTTGTTTCACCAATCAAATTGCTCTGTGTAGAATAGTATAAAAAGGGAGACACATCCCAAAAATAGAGGAGTCATTTTCAGCCTTCTGAAGTTGAAGTCTGTGTTGTTGTGGTGTACAACAGCGTCAAAAGTGCCCAACCAGTCCAGGCACTACAAAAGACCAAACCTTGGTGGGTCAGTGCGATGCAGCTCATGTCCCTGCTATCTGTGGGGATACAGTTTACTCTCCAGGAGCATGAATACAGCTTGCTGATGAACTTTTAATTGAATTCTGCAGCTGTGTAGTGAAAGGAAGGTTGTTGCTGATGTGGATAAGGAGGTGGCTGGATAGCATCCAACACTAAAAGGCAACTGCCTCTCTTTAGAGGTCCTGCATAAGTGGAGGGCAGATGCCAAGAAGGACTGAAGAGTTTGCTTTTTATATGCCCATGTGAAACCACCTGTGATTGTCAGTGTGGTGAAATGACTAATGATATCCTTCAGATACAAGGAAACTTGTTTTCCTTTTTAATTATTAGATGAAAATAAGGAAAACAGTCTTCTAGTACACACGAGTTATGAGTTTGCAAAACTGGTGCAATGAATGTAGGAGGTTGCCAGAACATACCTGTTCATTTGAAGAATCTTTAAATATAGCTTCACAGATCTGCTGTCCTGGGTGAACCACTCAGACCTAGGTCATAGCTTGTCTCCAGCCTTGACTCCTGGATGGACCTGGGACCCATGATACAGCCCTGTCTCCAGGCCCGTTTCCAGCTGTATCTCTTGCTAGTCTCCCTGGGTGGCCCCTGGACCCGGCTCATTCACTCTATCTATCAGAGTGTCTTTTTGGAACAAGTTACTAACTGCTGGCTCCGTCTGTCTAGACCAGGGCCTGTGGGATGGTGCCCTGTCAATGAGGGCATGGCCTGTGCCAGGATCAGAAGCAGCTCCTGGCTTACCTGCCTTCAATGAGCAGCAGGCACTTGCTGCTCCCTAACAGTCTTCTTGCATGACTTCATGCTTAAACATTTTGCAATTGAGGCACCTCCTAAGCCAAAGGATGTCAAAGTATTCATCAACCCATCAGCTGATTGCCCTCCGTGAACCTATCCTGCCTCACCATGTAAGATTCTGGTTAACATATGGCCAAACTGGTAACCACAAACCGATCCTCAGCAGGTGTCTGAGCGTAAAAGTCTGGCAAAGAGTCATAAACATCTTAAAGGAAAAATTGCTAGCAAAACTTAAATACAGGTTTTTCTATTAACTGCATTTATAGTAAATGTCATCACTTATTGACTTTCCCCTGTGAATAAGCAAATAGCACAGTTTACTGATAAATGGAGCAAACTCAGGAACAATTAGTGCATGGCAGCTCTTTTAGTAGCTCAAACCTATCACATATTCTCTGTGACCCTGTGTAATATACAGCAGAATATAAAGTCTGCAACCAAATTTTGTGAACTGACTATGAGAAGATCAAACATTTCTCACGGACACGTGTCCTAATGTAATCCCAGGAAGTACATCTCTGTATATAGTGTACCTTTTTTTGATACAGGAAATATTCAAACATCATCTACAGTGCTTGGAGCAAGAGAAGCATAGGTATATGGGTACATAATTTTATTTGGGCTTTTGTATTTTTTTTCTATGGGAGAGACACATCTACTTAGGAGCTGGGGATCTGAGGCATATGTAATGTGTAGGAAATGTGTTCTTTCACTGGCACTACACATGCCTTCTGTCACATCCACCTTCACTCATTTTTTTGTCTCTGATGATGCTGTCACTTCGTTGTGTTGTATTGAAGTGGAATTAGGAGGTAGATGAGAAATTTACAGATCAGGTAAATGAAAGCAAATATACCAGTGAACAGGAAGTTCATCATCATCACACACACACTGTGAAACCATCTGCCTTTCCTGTTGGTGTGTGTGCTGGTTTAAAACCCAGCAGGAAAATTAAACCCACTCAATCTGCCCCCTTCTCCCCATTCCATTCCAACAGTGGAGAAAACACTAGGAGATATTTTAAGATGAAATCACAATTTACTGAAAAATCTCAGTAACCACAACAGTATTGATAAAATAGTGTACTCAGCTGGGCTCCGCTCTGTCCCACCGCTGCTTTCTCCCTTTTCTTTTTCTTGGAGTGGCATCTCAGGTTTGCTGGTACTGTCTTTCAGCACCAAACCAGAAAACCTGCCACTCAGAGGAACAGGAAAGGGACTGCTGGTGGCAGAGAGGGCTCAGCTCTGCCAGGCTGACTCTGAAACCTGCACATCCCCTCCCTTGAGCTCGGTGAAAAATGATCCTTCCATTTCTCGCCCTGGCTTCCTCCTTCTGAAATTGTGCTCCTGCCATGATATAGACTGCCCCTGGTGGTATAGAATTAAACACTGCTAAAAACTCCACCCCTTTACTCTATAATCATGTCAGTGTGGTAAGAGCATTACTGCTCTGAAGAGTTACATAGTTACTGATATGAGTCATTAATAAAATCCTATTACGCAGTGAACAGAAAAATATGCATTTTTTTTATGTTTCTGCTGTCCTTGACATGTTCTAAATCCTGCAAAAGATTTTGGAAAAGTTTTGGAAAAAGATTATTCCATTCACAGTAAGAATCCTCTTTTTGCCCATTTAGATTTCTTACTTGCCTCACTTGAATGATGTTAGTTCATCCAAATATAGTCTGTTCTTCACATGGTGTAAATCTCTATTATTGGAGATAGTATATCTACATGGTGATAGTCTCCATTATTATCCATGATATATACAATACAAGGAGGTCTTAAAAAGCCCATTGCACCTGATACTGCGGAAGACACCATGAGACATGAAGAATGTGGTTCTATTAGAATGCTGGAGTTGGGAATGTACCTGGGAAATATATTCTTAAATCTTACCCAGTAAATATCACACTTTCTTGCTAATCCATCCTGCCTCTCAGCATGTTTTTCCTCCACAATTCTATTTCACCTGGGAGGTGTGAGACTTGCTTGTCCTCTGATTAACTAGATTCCATCATCATTGGTGTAATCACTTCCCATCACTTAACATAAGAGTAGAGGAGGAGGGTGCTGTTTCTTCACTATATAGTTTACTATGGAGAAAGAATCCCATTCCAATTTCCTAGATTTTTCATTTTTTATAAATTCTAGTTGAATTGGGAAATGGAAAGATCTGTTGAACAATTGTCCTTCCTGAAACACAAAAATAAGTTTTCAATCAAACCAGCTTCTTAGAACTAGAGGGAAAGGGGGAAAATTTATTCTTACCTTCCCAAAGACACAAAGTGCTACAGCAAGTCCCTTTTCTCTAAAATAACAAGAAAAAGAAAGTTTTTTGCAGATGTTTTCTTTAGACAATGAAGAATAAGCACTCAGGGAGAGCGATCCCACTGGCTGTACAGAAATGAGTATAATATAGATTATGCCTTGTTCTAGATATTTAGGCACAGAAACATCTTTTCCTGAATTTCCTTTCCATGATACAGGAAGAGAAGGAAATGTCATTCTTGAAGTGAGTGAGTATGTCCCAGTAGCTTGGTTTTTGAAAAATGGAGCTCTGGGGCAGTGGGAGAAACCCAGAATTTATATTTTAATGAAATCTGGAGGAGGAGAAATTAGAAGTGTTAAAGGTTTTCTTAATTGCAAAATTGCCTCTAAAATGTAAAAATGATTGGCTGAAATGGGCTTGCAGAGGCAGAAACTGTAATCCATTACTGTCTCTTAATACAAAACAATTATTTTGGAATTAGCAAAATTCGGCAGAAGTTTATTATTCATAGAGAAACTCCTCTCACATATCCATGAAAATCAAGATGCAAAATGGCAGTGTGTCTGTTTGGCAGAGACGGATAGGGAGAGTGAGAGAGGGAGGAAGAGTAATTGACAGTTTAGAATTAGATTTGTTAATTTTCAAAGAGGACAAAACTGGGTCTTGTGTGTTTAAGTGGTGAGTAAAGGGCCTGCAGTATGAGGTACAACAGCTTGCTCTGACAGTGCCCTGCATCTGTCACTCAGGAAAAGAGGAAAAAGAGTCCCCCTAGTGTACCAAGGCTGTAAGAAGTAGGAGTGTCTCGCTCAATTCACTAAATCTGCTGGAAGTTCTGCTCTGGCATGAACAAGAGCCTAAAGGTATTTTAGTAAATGCCTGGGCTCTGTTGATCACAAGGCTTCTAGTTCATGAAGGAATGAACCATAGACAATCATAAACAATGAGCATTAAAAAAATGACCATTTGTTTTAACACATTTTAGTTTGTGAAATTTGCATTGCTGTATAATTCTAAATACTAATTTTTGCCACCCAGGAAATATATATTCTGCTGGAAGACAGCAGAGAAATTATTTTATACAGTAATACTCTTTCCACAAGTTCTTAGCTGTGTATCTGTGAGGTAAAATCAAGCATGTTATTCTGTTCAAAAGTACCTTTTTATTATTATTATTATTGTTTCAATTAATCAGGGAAAGTCTACTGCAGTTAAAGGTACTCAGTGTTACATTTTCCCTGGCTGTCAGAAATCCAGTGTGCAACTCAAAACACAGGCTTTGTACCACTTTGAATTTGCACTGTCAAAGATTACGTGGTGAATCAGCCTCCTCCCTGTGTAAGCCCTCTGTCAAAGATTCTAAGTACAGCAATGCAAACCTGGCCCTTAGTGACAGGTGCTGAAGGGACATGCATGTAGGAAGGCATAGCTGCTGTAGATAGCTGTGACTCCGTAACTGTTTTCCTCTCAGGTATGCTGAAGGACAGCCATGGATAAAAAGTTTCAAAGGAGACCGGAAGGTCTCTATTGGAGATATAGCACAGCTAGTTGGTGAGCAGTATATGTCATTCTGTCCTTCAATAATTTTCCTCAGGATGCTCATGCTACAGCAAACCTGACAAGTCAAGTTCCCCTTTGCACCCTGCTCTCCATCTGAGTCTACCTTGTGGCAGATTAGGCACTATCTTGCTCCCTCACCTTTTTGAGTGCTGACAGGAGAGCTAAATCACCTTTCCAGCAACAAAGGAAGTGTGTGTTTTCAGGGGAGGGAGTAGGGGGACTGGGAGATGTTAGGGAGATAATTCCTCAGATTAAGTAAAAAGACAGAATGGGACCAACACCTTTTAGGAGATGGCCAGTGGAAGACCTGAAGGATGAGAAGCAGAGATGAAAAAGTGCTCAGGGGCAAGTTGTGCAGCCCCTACAAACAGGATCAGGCAGATTTGGCTGAAGGAAAAGCTCCTCAGAGGTAAGAGCAGCTCCAGCAGTAGCAGAGGAGGCTCTTGCAGCTGCTCAGATTAACAATGGTGCTGTAATTTATGCAGAGGCATTAACTGCAGGGATGTTGTTTTACATTTTAGATAGTGGATGGGCATTTCCTGGAAGTGTAGGTTAATTATGGTAAAAAGATAGCATATATCTCACTTTGGGAGGAGGGAGCTCTTGCATCTCTGCTGGTGTTGTGTGCAAGCCGCTGGTTGATTTGTTGGTTTGTAAGGGTGCAGCAGACTTGTGTGCATACAACACTGTGCTTGTTTGTGTTCTGCAACAAATGTCTATGTCAGTGTCTCTGTTAATAAAAACCCCACAGTGCTAATTGCCCGGTTTGGTTACTTAAATGAGTTAAAGGAATTTGAAGGGTTATGCATACCCACTGCAGAAAGGCTCTTCCTGAAGAAAAACAATAAAAGAGACATCCCTAACTTTCCTTTCAAATTCATGTGCAGTATTTGATTTTAGCATGTCTGTTTTCCTGGAGGCAGCTGAGGCAATTTCCTCTACTCACTCGCCCACTTACCAGTTGTATTTTGAATTGCTTGCAATGATATGGATGTTGATTATGGCCTTCAAAATACTGCCTGGTTTTCCCATAGAATTGTCCTGGAGGAAGAGACCACAGCAAATTCTCAGCTGACCAGAAGCCAGCCCAAGGTATTAGTTCAGTGTATTTTCTTTTATGAGTAAGAAGCAGATAAAATTTCAGCCCAAATGGTGCATTTTAATTATGTTTATAGATGAAATGCATAGCAGATGTTGGAAACAACATTTCAAGTACTCTTTCCTCCTCCCAGAGGCAATGTTTCATTGTTAATACTATATATCTTTCTAAAAAGGCTTGATTTGAAAAATTTGTTATGCTAAGATATTTTGTTGTCCTAGGAGCAATTCTGGGTCCCTGTGCATCTACATGTGAATTATTCTTATTTCTAATTTTTAAATATGTATCAAAATTTCTTTTTTCTTAACATTTTAAAAAAACTGCATTATAAAAACTCAAAGAATGCAAAGTAAGCTGAATATTCCCTGCCTATCTCACTCTCTCAATATACATTGCATTTTTTCTATACTTGCATGTGTATGCACATACATATATACATACAGACACACAAATAATATGTACACATATACATGCACTCCATCACATTCCAAACACTTCTGGATGTTGAGCTTTGAAATTATATGGTGGGAAATATTAGACTGGCAAGTGCCTACAATTGGAATATTGTTGATATTCTCACATTTCTTTGACATAAAAACTAAGATCAATATTTTCAATGCCTTTAAAAATGAAATAATAATGTCAAAATATTGTCAAAAGCTTACTGAAATGAAAAGGGTGCGTTAGGTTAAGCACAGAGACTAGACTGCTTTTTTTTCTGCATTTTTGCTTCTGACATCCTTTGTAAAGTGTGTTGTTTGCACTAGTAACTGAAATGCAATTTGAAGAGGACAGAAAGATACACTAAAATTTATATGAAGCTGTAATACAGCAAAAAGTATATGGGCTGTTATTCTACTATATTGCCAGAGGACTGTATTGATCTTCAAAGGGTTAAAGTGCTATGAGGTTACATTAATGTCACCCTTCACCAATCACTGGCCAATAACGGATCAGCAATCAATGCTGCAGCATGTCGTTCAGGACACTCCATTTTTGGAGACAAGTGGCTGATACATTTTGACAAGAATAAAAAATAGTCTTGGAAATTCTTGCAAATCTGAACTCAGAGGGGAAGATATATGAAAACAAACTGCTTCAATTCAAAAAAAATGGTAATGTTTGCCTTCCTAAGTAACAACATTTTATGTCAGTTCAGTGGAGCAGTGAATGAACCAAAACTCTGCTAACCTTCAAAATGGAAAGGATTCTGTTAGTAGGATTTACATAGTCTGAATATTTAATATTTTGAGTGCTCATCATGGCTCGCATAAACTAATACTTAAATATATATTTCCATTAAAGAAAACATTTGACTTGTGGTGACGTAAAGCAGTGAGGTGTTTTGACTTGTGAGTACAGACACAGGTTTCTCAGCCCCTGCTCCTTTTTCTCCTGTTAGCAATTTTTTTTCTATAGAGTTCTCATAATCTCTGCAAGTCCAAAGAAGGCAACACAAGCCACTTCACTTTGACACAAAAGAAACTTAAAGAAAAAAACCTGAGAACGCAAAAATCCGTAAAGTAGAAGTATAAAGGGGAGAAACAAAAATAAAGGCTGCAAGAGGACACAAGGGGTTAAAGTTCTGACCACTGTCTGCATGTATAATGTATTTCTTATCTGAAAAGTTTAGGCTCTAAAGAAAACACTCAGTTTAAAACACCCTTTAGGTATATTAAATCTTTAGGCTGAAACAGATTACAGCAGGTGTTTTCTCTTTCGGGAGTATGCTGTTTGTCTCACTTTATTTACTTGGT